>CM047886.1:7563226-7730100 GCA_026212405.1 Petrea volubilis | reverse complement strand
GGAAATTGAAAGTAAAATGTATATTTTTCCTTGTTTGGTTGTGGGAGGAAAAGGGAAGGAAAGAAATGAGAATGGAAAAAATAAACATGGAGCACTGATTTTTTTTCCACCCAATCGGACGAAAATCAGAGAAAAATAACACAAGGATCTCTATAAAATTATATTGCCAAAATTGCCCATATGTATAACTAGAGTTAAATAATATTGTATATTCTACTAGCATGGATCCTTGTATTTTTTTAAAAGCAAATACGATGTGTGCATTTGTATAATACATAAAAATACATTTCACATTTTATTATTTATTTTATTTTATTAATTTTCTACGACATATAATTATATTTATAATTTAATTATATTAATAATTATATAAGATTGTGGTTGACGTTTGACACAATGTAAACAAATATTTTATTATATTAATTTATATATTTTATTTACATTATACTTATTTAGTTTAATTTTATATAATCTATTTTAATATATAAATTCATAAACATAATTATGATTTATAATTATATAAAGGTATAATTGTCATTTAGTACATAAATATTTTCTTTCCTTCCACTTTTCCATTCAAACAACAAAAGAAAATAAATAGTTTCTTATTTTCCTTCCACCTGTTTTCCTTTCAACCAATATATCTGTAGAAAAATAAAATCTATCCATTTTTTTTTCTTTTATTTTCTTTCCTCTTATTTTTTTTCTTTCTTATTTTTTTTCTCCTGCCAAACACAATGTAAGAGATGTCCATATTATTTGTCCTTAACTACAAAACTGTTCGGTGAATCGAAGTCCAACACGTGACTTGTTATAATATGTAAATATAAGACCAACTAAATGAATTATGATCACCAAAATAAATAAACGAATTGTGTGAACACGGAATTGCTATGTAAAAGGTCCGATTTGGTCAAATCAGGTCAGTTTCCTTTTTCCTAACATTCATCATCTAGATAAAGAAATTTGACAGGCTATAACAGTTTCTTGACCCTGTGTTTTTTTTATGTTTATTTTTTTTGATAATTCTTGACCTTGTATTTAAATATCTATTCAAGTAGGAATTCAAAACTAGTTGTAATTTTAAGACGACGGGATGCTATTTTTAAGGTAAATTTTTCCCAAAAGAGGAGAGGTCCTTGGTCGGGGAGGGTAGATTACTATCCAACTGAATTTTTTAACAATTAAATTAAATATTATAATGTAATTTTTTTTAAATTTTTTTAAATTTTATATTTAAATCAATAGCTAAAAACTAATTAGATTATACCCAATCAATCAAAATTGATTGTATCAAATCACACAATCAATATACATGCCATTTTGCCTATTGGATTGTAGTTTAGCAGTGAGAGTTCGAATCCAGAATCATTGAAATTTTGAATTTGAAAGTTTTTCTTTATCTCTTTGGGTGAGTGTGTGTAAGTGAGATATTTCGATATACATTTATAAGGTGTCTCAAGTTAATTGTATTAAATAAATAATAAGGAGGCCATTTTGGGTTAAATTCATCGCATGATACAACAAAATCTTCAAACTCTACGAATCAAAACATTGATAAATTTAATTTAAGATTTTCATAGAAACTATAGAAAAAAAAAAAATGAAGAATCATTAGAATCAGTATTTTTTCTGTTCATAAATTGGTAGAAGGCCTCTGGTATCTGTAGGCAATAATGTTCCAACACGATGTCCGATAACTTTAAGTTAGTGGACATGACTTCTCTCTTAAAATAAGATACCTTTTAATTTAAATAAAACAACAGTTCGATTTAATTTCAACAGGCATAATGTATTACTAATCTCATGGTTACATAATTCAAAAACTAAAGAAAAATAAATAAATAAATAACTAATGAGATCTCTGACTGTATGCACGCTCAAACAAAAGTGCTTTATAAATTTAAATAATAAATTTATCTCTACTTTTTTTCTCCACTACACACACACACACATATGAAAGTTTAATCTGGTAAGGCTTGTATACGATATAAAACCCTTTTCTCTTTTGCGCGTGGGACCAACACCTACACAAC
Source organism: Petrea volubilis (assembly GCA_026212405.1). NCBI lineage: Eukaryota > Viridiplantae > Streptophyta > Magnoliopsida > Lamiales > Verbenaceae > Petrea > Petrea volubilis. The sequence continues at coordinate 7,728,064 of CM047886.1, read as the reverse complement.
AATCAATTGATTTAACAGGAGGAGGTAATAATTTTTTAAACAACACTTAAAGTTTTGTATCTTGAAATTATAAATAAATAATTAAATTGGGAGGATCGCTCCTATAATGAATTTTTACAATATTTAAATTCAAATTGATCGATCAAAGAGTCGGATCGAGTGGCTAAAATTGAAAAAAAGTGGACCAATTCCTCCATAACTTCAATCCTCATGCTAACTTTCCAACATTATTAGGACGGTGCAAGATTTTCTCTCCGCCACATGTTTTTACGATAAGAATCTAAATTGGACTTCATAAATAGGAATGGAACTAATGGGAGCTAGAGGGTGTGGCCGCCCTCCTCCCTCGCTAAGTTATATTGAGTTAAATTTATATATATTTTGTGAAAATTTCGAATTTTACCTCTCCAAATCATAAGATGCTTTCGATATTTTACAAAAATTTGATTTCGCACACAAAATTTTTGGCTTTGTAAGTACTTTTTTTGGAGTTCTAATTTTGTACTGTTTCGGTACAGTCCACGCAGACATGTTGTTTGAGCCCAAAAATGAATTTTTAGTATAAATTCGGAGTGGGCTGATTTTGGTCCTTTTCGCCACGCCGAAATAATTAGTAAGGCCCAGGCCACTTCGACACGTCCACGAGCCCGTATTCAAAGCCCAAGCCGGAATGAATAACGGCCCATGGCCCAGTCGGCCAAAAATATAAAATAGGAAAATAAATAATACAATAATAAGTCATTTCAAATCCCTTACGTCTAGGGGTTGTTAGATGGAGAGTAACAGAATGGCTAAAAATAGGCATTGTTATACTTGCACATGCCTAAAATAAAGGCCATGTGATGCTGAATTTTGAAATTTGAATAAAGATGGCAGCAACTGCCACTTCTAGGAATAAGGCCGGCCATTCATCTTTTGGCCATGTTTGAATAAATCATTTCCAGCTCCAAGAATAAAGGAAGGCAGTTGCAGCCTGAAGTATATAAAGGAGCCGGATTCATCAACATATACCACACACAACGTCAATCAATCAACTAACAACAACACTTCTCTCAATCAAGAAAGTCCACACTTCTCTGATTCCTTAGCTTAATGAACAAAGAATAGCTTTAGTTCAAGTAGGTAGAAAAACGCTACGGGGTGTTGTAGCCATACCTCATTCGGCTCGAAGTGAGGTATCAATGCACTCACTCCGTAACGTCACGAAGTCGTAACCAGCACTCACTCGGATTGAGCCCGTCGAGGTGAGGTATCAATGCGGCGGAATGGTACCCACAGATTCATATCGAGCGCATGCATGAAGGGGAGTGCAACGAAGTCAATCAATGCTCGTTGGAGTGAACAGCCTCTGAAAACAACCACAGGTAGATATGGCCGGAGTCATCAATGTGTCCGATTGTAGCTAGAGTTCTTAGGGACTACTCAATGCATCTCTGTCATAGATATGGCCCGAGTCATCAATGCGTGTATATGTAGTCGCGTCCTGTAAGGTCCACATGGCGAGTAGCTATCGTCTTCTAATGTATTTCTTTTTCGATTTAAGCTTTCTGACCCTTTTCGATATTTGAAGTGCTAAATTATTAAGTCCTACATTCAGTTGTAGGCAAGTAGAACCTCAGGGGTAGTGTTGCCTACTCCATTCAATCGCATTTTCAGATAGAAGTCTTAGGCGCATACACTGTTTCATTTCGATTCACATTAATTCCATTTCGCACCACTTCACATTACTCTGAACCATAAGACTTCACTTGGGTGACTACGCACACTGGCACGCCCGCACCCGAACACAAAGAAGCTCACTTCGAATTGGCCGTTTTCCCATCGAACTCGGCCGGTTCGAACCCTGAGCGGACCACTTCGGCGCGGCCCGAAGAGATTTATCCAAACATATCTTTCTGGCACGCCCGGTGGGACAGCACTTTAATTTTCGAAAAGGTTTTGTTAGCATTTAGGTCTTAGAAAGCCCGTTTTAATCCGGTCAATTGCATACTTGCATTCTTTATTGAAAAATCACAAAAACTTAAAAATTAAATTCAAAAAGCAGCAAGTAATGGCCTACCACGCTTAAGGAGCCAAACTCGAGCTGATCTCGGTTCAGACAGTGAAACGAGACAGCCAGTGATCGGAACGAAGAGATGAGTGGAAATAATCCACCTCCCAACGTTCAGCCATCATGACAGGCTCGAGCGAAATCAAAGAGGCGCCTGAGAGGCGCCGATTCAAGAAGCACCCGCCTTATTGGCCAGAGTGGCCAACTGTGGCGAAGACGCACTATATGTGATGGAAAAGTGGATCTGGAGTCCAACCGGGAGATTCCAGGAGTTGATAGAAGACAACGTAAGGAAGAATCGGGAGAGGGCCGAACAGATGGCCACCATGTTAGAATCACGTCCGAGTAACAGATCCACATTACGGAATGAACTTGCGCAGCGTGTGCGTCAAGGATGGACAATATTCCACAGGTAAGAGAACCCCACGACGAAATGAGGCCGAACAACATCACAGGCCCGACTCACGATGCACGGCCAGAACGACTGAACATTGGAGGAAATGATCGTCGTGGAAGGTACCCTAACGTTGATACTGGTCAAAAGAGTGGCGTTCAAATCCAGAGGAATACTCTTGGAAGGGGAGTGATCGGGCTCCAGAGATCATTTCGAAAGACCTGAGATCCCCTATGCCATGCCACACATGGCAAGAAGGCCCCAACCTGCCACCAACTGCCGCAGATCCCACCAATCGGAATGACAACACAGCCGTGTCTCGACAAGAGATACAGGAAAATCTTGGCAAGGCATAAACGGTCAGTCTCGCCACCCAAGTATTCTCGTCCCTACCCCCCTCATATCGACACAATTCCTTTTCCCCCAGGGTTTAGGGTCCCTATTTTTACGTTGTTTTAGTGGGGATGGGTCACAAACCACAATTGAACATTATGCTAAATTTACCACACAATGTGGAGAGATCGGAATGGACGGAAACCTAAATTACGTTTATTCCCAATTCATTAACTGGAGAAGCTTTCTTGTGGTACATTCGACTTAGACCTGGGTCTGTTCCCGATTGGCCAACAATGAAGAATCTCTTCCATAGTCATTTCTATCGACTACCCCCTGAGGTATCCATATCGGAATTAACCAATATGAGACAAATGCCCGGGGAGTCAGCCGAAGAGTACATGGGGAGATTCATCCGGGCTAGACACTTTTGCCCAGTGATCATGGCCGAGGAAAGTTACATAAGCTTGGCCATAGGAGGCATGTACCTCGAATTAAAAAAGAAAATGTTTGGCCAACAATTTGCATCAATATTTGACTTAATGAGGCATGTCACTGAATATAGAAATTGTTAAGAGAAGAGAATCGAAGAGGGCATCACGGTAAGGCCACTCATTATCAAGTTGGCCTAGCCGAAGTCCAAGATGACTTGGTTAGTGTTGAAAAAGAACAATGGGAGAACAAGTGGGCCTAGCCCAAGTCGTTTGCCAAAAGAACACAGTTTGCCCGGCTTTAATAAAACCAAGAGCATTACAGCCTCATATCAAAATGCCTCCTGGCATGCTAAATAAACCAGAGTTTCGTTCTGAAACGGAAAGGCGCTATGGTTTCGATGTATCGAAAACCGAAGCTATTTTTGATCACTTATTGGCTGATGGCAAGATTAAAGTACCTAATGATCATAGAATGCCAACGGCCAAAGAGCTGGAAGGCAAAGTGTACTGTAAATTTCATAATGCATGGACTCATAACACTAATGACTGTTTGGTTTTAAGGTGGATGATTCAGAGCTGCCTAGACAACGGCACGTTGCGCTTTCTACTGGAATGGATGAACAAGAAAATGGGAATTGACAAAGAACCATTCCAGGCGGAAGGAGTAAACATGGTCAACGTTCAGGATGACACAGCCGAAAGGAAAACCACAAACTGAGCAGGAAATAATACAGTCAGGATGGCAATTAGGCCTTTGTGCCCGATGTCATTCCGAATGGCAACAATGCCATGGATCTATCCAGTTAGCGCCTACTATCCTTGGGCCAATCCCATGGCCCACTTTCCCATGGTTCCACAGCCGCCTATGGTGCCATATCCCCCTCCAATGCTCGGGGGGCATTGTGCCAATGGCGATCCATTACGGGAAAATGGAAATAAGCGGAATCGAAGTCCTCCCCGAAGGACTGACAGAAGTGATAAGAGGAGAGCACCCTCTAAACCCACTTCGAAGACATGAACCAACTTGAGAACCAGTCCATTCCAGGTTCATTAAACCACCAGCAGTCCAGGAAGGACGTTGGACGACAGTGAGACATCCTAAGTTCCCAAACGGAAGAAGTCCTCGTGAAATGACGAGAACACAGTATCGAAGACATTGAGGCAACGAAAGAAGCTGAAATACTCAAAAGGAAAACAACGAAACCCATCAAGGGTAAGACAGTGATGCCAACAGAGCTAAAAAGCCAGATAGTCACCCCGACTGACATTCAATCGAAGAGAAAGATTGCTGACCCAATGATACCAGAAAGTGACGAATCAAAGAACGGTGTCCCAAGCCGACCAGACAATGTCGGAGAGGACGATCTAAGTGAATGGATTGTGAAGATGGAAGAACTAAACCAGATCGACAAAGAATTGCCAATGAAAACCACGGACATACCGTCATCCAGTGGCGATGCTGTCAACATGGAGTGTAACATGGTATGGGCATTCCTTTCCGACACTAATGCTAACAATAATTCTCAGGATGACACAGAAGAGAGCAGTGAAGTCTGGGATGACAGTGAGCCGGTAGCCTTCTTTGTCAGCAATCCCGAACAAACAGTCCAGAAGAGTAAGACGGTCGAAGAGATCCTGACTTTATTCCAGACGCCGCCGCCAAGCATGGCGAAGCATGTAAAGCCTCTCTTCGTGGCTGGCCATCTCGATGGCAAGCCTACAGGCAGAATGCTGGTGGATAATGGAGCCGCAGTGAATATCATGCCTCTCCAAACCATGAAACGCATAGGAAAGGAGAAGGCTGATCTTCTCAAGACCGATGTGGTGATTAGCAATTTTGCTGGAGGTAAAGCAGACATAATAGGCATCCTGCCAATCGAAGTAAGTATTGGAAGTAAGACAGTCACTTCTGCCTTTTTCGTCATAGATGCCAAGACTTCGTACAATGCCTTGCTTGGAAGGGATTGGATCCATTCCGCCATGTGCATCCCTTCAACCTTACACCAGTTTTTGGTATTTTTGGGAGATGGCGAGAACGAGCCAGAAATAGTGAAGGTAGAGGAAAGGCCGTTCACGGTCAATGTGAATGTAGTAGAGGCTAGGTACTACTCCGACAATGTCGGAGCATATAGGTTTATCGGACAGGACAAATATGGCCGTCCGCTTTGTGCCACTTCGTCCGTGGCGCCGGTTAGTTTAGAGGTAGCGATGAGTAAAGAGGTTAGCAGGCCTTGCAACATCGAAGAAAGGCCGCTTCCTACTTTTCAAAATGTTGATTATGAATAACGTCGACATAGACGAAATTGTAATAATTCCGGATAGCGCCGGATCAATAATAATAAATAAAACTTTGGCCTTATTGGCCAAAGGTCTTTCCGATTACTACAATTGTAATGCGGATGTAATTTATGAGCATGATCAAGATCTCACTTCGACAGATGAGATCGCGATGAAAGAACTGAGTGCCGCTCCGGCAAAGCTCGATGACGTTAGGATTCAAGTTCAAGATCCTGTAATCGAAGTGGAGCTCGGCAATGAAAACGATCATAGGCCCACTTACATTAGTGCTTTATTAAGTCATGAAAACAAAGAGGCCATGATCAACATACTTAAGCAATACAAAGACTGTTTGCATAGAACTAAGATGAAATGCCTGGTCTCAGCAGAGACTTGGTAGAACATCGAATACCCATTTTGCTTGGGTTTAAGCCACGCAAACAGCCTCTCCGACGCATGTCCGAAAAAGTCTGTGTGTTGATTAAAGAAGAGATTCAAAGGCTTCTTAAAGCAGACTTCATCGAAGTGGCCAGATATCCTGAATGGGTGGCCAATGTCGTGCCAGTCATCAAAAAGAATGGCAAACTGAGAATTTGCATAGACTTCAGGGATTTAAATTTGGCATCTCCGAAAGATGAGTATACAATGCCAATGGCCGACATGATGATAGATGTCGTCGCAGGACATGAGTACCTAACTCTTGTCGACGGTAATACAGGATACAATCAGATCTTCGTAGCTGAAGAGGATATCCCAAAACTGGCATTCCAATGCCCGGGGGGCATTGGTACCTTTCAATGGAAGGTTATGCCGTTTGGCCTTAAAAATGCTGGAGCTACATACCAGCGAGCTATGAATTGCATCTTTCACGACTACATGAATGACTTGGTCAAAGTCTACATCGACGATCTCATCATTAAGTCTATTAGCTTTGCTCAGCATGTAGAGCACCTGGTTAAGGCCTTTGACGGGATGAGAAAATTCCAGTTGAAGTTAAACCCGCTAAAATGCATGTTCGGAGTGGCCGCAGGCCATTTTCTTGGGTTCCTAGTACATAAGAAAGGAATCGAAGTGGAAGCGAACAAGGCAAAGGCCATCCTGGCCGCCCAACCACCTCGAACCAAGAAAGAACTTCAACAGTTTCTTGGAAAAGTCAATTATTTGAGAAGGTTCATTTCGAACCTGGCGGGCAAAACCAAGATTTTCTCCCCCTTATTAAAATTAAAAGACCATGACCAATTCGAATGGTCAGAAGAACATGGTCAGGCATTTGATAAGATCAAGGAAGCTCTGACTTCCCTTCCTGTGATGATGCCGCCGCGAAAAGGAGAACCGCTTAAGCTTTACATTTCGGCAGCAGACAAGACCATTGGAGCCTTTTTGGCTCAAGACGACAAAAATGGTCTCGAACGAGCTGTGTACTACTTAAGCAGGCATTTGAGCGACACAGAACAAAGATACCATCCGATCAAAAAGGTGTGTCTGACCTTATATTTCGCATGTATCAAGCTACGACATTATTTGCTACCGGTAAAGGTTCTTGTAATCAGTAGCATCGATGTGGTCAAATACATGCTTTCGAGATCAGTAGTACGTGGTCGGATAGGCCGTTGGGCCATCCACCTGATGGAGTATCAGCTACAATTTGTTCCACAAAAAGCTGTGAAGGGCCAAGCCTTGGCCAATTTTCTCACCGACCACCCCAGTGTCAAAATAGATAACGAAGTAGCTCAGCAAATCGAAACACTATCAGTATTCGTGAAACCCTGGATCCTTCAATTCGATGGATCGCGAACAGACAAAGCATCTGGGGCTGGCGTTGTGGTCACTTCACCATCAGGAATCAAGATTGGCATGTCAGTCCAGTTCGATTTCCCATGCACTAATAATCAGGCCGAATATGAGGCCTTGATCCTTGAATTGGAAATACTACGAGAATTGGGGGCATCTAGCGTCAATGTGACTGGAGACTCCCAGCTCGTCATTAAGCAGATCCAGGGTGCATTCCAGTGTCGAAATCCCATATTGGATAGATATATTTCCACGGTAAATGCGTTACTAATGGGATTCGACGAAGTGACATTGTAGCATGTGGCTAGAAAGTCCAATTTCGAAGCCAATGAATTGGCTCAGATAGCCATTGGAGCAGAGCTTCCCAAAAATTGCATAGCCGCCAGTTATACCATCACAAGGCAGGCCTATCCCTCTCATTTCGAAAGAACTAATGTTTGCGCCATAGAAAGCATCATGAAGCAAGTGGAGGATTGGCGCGAACCAATATTAAGGTATTTAAATGATCCTTCCCAAGGAGCACCTCGAAGAGTCAGAATGAGAGCGGCCAACTATGTAGTTCTGGGAGGTAGCTCGCTGTATCGACGAGGTCATGATGAGGTGCTCATGCAATGTGTCGGACAAGATGAGGCGATGAAAATCATAATGGAAGTCCACGAAGGAGTGTGCGGAGCCCATCAGAGTGGCCGCAAGATGGCATGGTTGATCAAGCGATATGGCTATTTCTGGCCAAAAATGGTGCAAGACTGCCATTGGCTGGCCAGAGGCTGTGAAAAATGTCAGCTGCATGGTCCAATTCAGAGAGTGCCAGCCGAAGAGATGAATTTGATTGTCAAACCTTGGCCATTTCGATGTTGGGCCATCGACCTAATAGGGGCCATTTTCCCTTCCTCATCGAAACAGAATACCCACATTATCACCGCCACGGACTATTTCACCAAGTGGGTAGAGGCCATTCCCCTCAAGCAAACCGATCAGGGAACAGTAGTCAAATTCATCAAGGAACACCTGATACACAGATTTGGGATTCCCCAGACTATCGTAACGGATAGGGGTACTATGTTCACAGGGGCTGAGATTCAGGCTTTTGCCACCACATATGGCATCCAACTCACGCATTCCTAGCCGTATTATGCACAAGGGAATTGACAAGCCGAATCCACCAATAAAACCTTAAAGAATATCATCTCAAAGATGGTGGAAGAAAATCCTAGAACATGGCACCTATTGCTCTCCGAAGCGTTATGGGCTTATCAAACAAGCAAGCGCTCCAGTACGGGAACTACCCCATTTCGACTCACCTATGGCCACGATGCAGTTCTGCCCATGGAAATCAACGTGAGGTCCGCACGAATAGCCCAGCAGAATAACCTCACCGTTGAGGAGTACCATTACAAAATGATAGACGAATTAGACGCCGTAGAGAACATCAGGGTACAAGCGCTAGATTCCATCGAGGCTCAGAAAAAGCAAGTTGCTAGAGCCTACGACAAAAAGGTCAAGGCCAAAAGATTCCAAATAGGAGACCTAGTGTGGAAGGTGGTCTTTTCTTTGGAGAAAAAGGATGCTGTGTTGGGAAAATGGAGCCCCAATTGGGAGGGCCCCTTTTCGATCCATTCGATAACTAGAGGGAGAGCCTATTTACTAGAAAACTTGGAAGGGAATTTGCTCAGGGATCCAGTTAATGGCAAATATTTGAAGAAGTATCACCCTACCTTATGTGTTCTGGCAACAGGCTGCCATTTATAAGTGGCACACAGGCCGTTAAACTGGAAAGTTAAGTGGCCGGGCCATCTTTGCCCTGAGCAGTGCCACTTGGACCAGCCGCCCCGCTGGCTGGTTGGTTGGAAGTCGAAGTGGCCTCCGCCATATGACTACCCCCATGTCCTCCCACCTCGCTGACCTTTGGAGTCCCTTCGCCCAGGAAATCGGCCCGAAATCGAGCAAAGAATAAATGTAGAGAAGTGGTCACCTCATCAAGCTCAGCGGAGGCAGTTTCAACTTGACGCTTTCCGCTCCAGGTCCCTTTCCTTGGCTTGTTGGAAGGCTTTGATTCGTGTGTCGGAATCAGCCTTCAGTTGGTCAACCTCACCGGAAAGGTGGAATAATTGCTAATCCACCTCTTCGATAAGCTTTCGCAGACGTTCCATCTCTGCAACGAGAGTTTCTCGCGTGGTAGATAGCTCCAGTTGCCGTACAGCCCTCTGGTGCAGCTGAATTCGTAGGGATTTCAGGTCATCAACCAGAGGACCTGTACTGGAGACGTGAGGAGTTTGGATGAGAGCGTGGTTGCTTTCGCACTTCGTCCCAAGACTTGGGAGGTTCCTCGCAAAGTCCTCATAGAAACGTCTTTTGCTGGGCGCCATGGTGAGGCGAGCCACCTCCCGGAGGATCTGGTCAAGTAAGTCCCTTTTTGTCCTAAAAATGGCTGGCGCAGATTCGGAGTCCACTCCTGTAAGGAGTATTTTGAGCTCCTGGACGCGGGAATCAGAGAGATGTGTGGCCACCTCAGGAACGGGAGCATCTCCCAAGATCGAATCCAGCAGGTCCACCATATCCTTAGCACTGCTCAAAGGCGTTGAACCTGACATCGATCGGGGAGAGATTACCTGCAGAGAAAAAGGAAGTTAGATTTTGGGAAGCCAACAAAGGAGCATAACAAAGAGGGATGAAGTTACCTGTGAACTGCCAACAGGAGTTTCTGGCAGCGAGGAGGTGGTAGAAAAAGCCTGAGTGACGGGCTGAGAGACGGCCTGCCAGAATCAAAAGTCAGAAAAGAACGACGTCGAATGTGCAGGAATGGGCCAAAAGAAATGTTACCTCAGTCATTTTGACAGGAGAATGAGGGGGCGGCATATCCTTTTTGGGGGGAAGAAGGCTTGGAATGTCAGCCGATGTGTAACCCGCTTCAGTAAGGTCAGCATGAATCCGGTCGATAGTCGCGTCGATGTCTACCTCCTCGGAAGGTGATTCCTCAATACTCTCAGTTGGAGGATCAGCAGAAGCGAAAGGGGTACCGGTTGGAGAGGATTCAGGAGAGGAAGCAGGCATCACTAGGCGCCTCTTCAACGCCATTTGTTTGATGCGTGGCCGCTTCGGGCCAGTTTCGGCTGGAATGGCACGTTTACTCCGACCGGATGCCTGTAGGGAGAAGAAATCAACAAGGTGAAAAACAGAAAGATAAGATCAAAGAGTAGATACCTGATCAAGTTCGTCATCCTCAGAATCGGACACTTCAATCACTCCCTCGACCTTTGTAGAGCGGAAGTGACGAGTAGAACGACGGGTACCCACCTTGGCAGACGTGGATGCAGAGGCGGACACGGGTGTAGGACTTGGGGCCGGAATAGGAATTCCAGCAAGGATAGCAGTGGCAGCAGACACCATGGCCTCCGTTTTCTTGCGGGTACCTAAAAAGCAAATCGAGCAAGAGAATCAGCAATCATACAGAAGCAAAACCAAGGTGCAGAAAATAGGGCAGAAGGAAATACCTTCCCCTTCTATGGTCACTGCGTTACTTCGAAAAAGAACGGCAAGCCCAAAGAGTTCAACCCTACGAACTCCCATGGGGTCATCAGCAAATAGACCACTGAATGTAACCTCGTCATGCAAGCTCAAGGGTCTTTCGGGGGGAAGGTTGGGTATGATCACCCATGGAACGAAGTCAGGTAAAGGGGGGGCAGTCAAGCATAATGGTTTGTAAAAAGTGGACCAATGTGGAGCACGGTCCTCTAGTCTTTTCCTAGCAATATGAAAGTTCTCTTTGGCCTTAGCTATCAGTTTCTCCTTCTTTTCGAAAAAGGTGATTGAAGCTTGCCTAATGAAGCCATCACGATTAAGGGGGTTCCATGTAACATTGTAAAAGCGTTCAAATTTCTCAACACCTTTTTTGCCTGCAGTAGATTTAACAGGAACATCCTCGGGAAAGGGCACGTCAGTGGCCACCTTCGGGGGCACGGTCGAAAAGGTGAAGCGGGCCACAGCCGCATATGCAGGCTCTGTTCGAGAGCACTTCAGATAGTCGGTCCACCAAGACTGAAAAGTCGAAGTGGCCCTGGGATCTCGCGTAAAATAAATGAACTCAAATTCCTCCATACGGCGCGAGGAGCTGTCAGTAAGACTCCTAAAGACTTCCATTCCCCGGTTCTTGTACTTGTTCAACTTGAACCGTGACGAATTGATCGTCACGACCGGGGCGGGTAGAGATTGAATCAGGCCGAATTGACGGGCCACGTAGTGTGGAGCATACGGCAGGAGACGGCTGGAGACCATATTGTCAAAACGAAAACAGTAAGGTAAGTCCCTAGCGGTCAAGAAGGAAGCACATCTTCTCTTGTCACTAGTATGAATGGGATGAGACCCCTGGCGGTAGAACGCCGGGTCACCGCTGCACAACACATTCCAATCGGGAAGGCAGCCTTCCTGAGGAAGATAAAACCGAACAAAAGCCCGTTCAGGGTTGGCAGTAGAAACACTGGTGCGCGCCAAAAAGGTGGAAAAAAGTTCTTTATCCAATCTCACATCAATGGCTCTGGCGCATAGGTGAGGGAAGTAAGTCTGAAGCCACATTTTCACCAGCCAGAGCCCGCCGTGATGTATTTCCCTCTTCTTAGGATCCTGCCTTACTTTGACCAGCTTACGCAGCCCTTTATAAACAAAAGCTAGCACCGTTGGGCCCAAGGCCAAATTGGCACCAGCAGCCATTGCCCCGGCCATGTAGTAGAGTTCCATTGTCTGTTGGCAGGATTGGCTGCAGAATACATATCTGCACAGCCACAGGGCAAGAAATCGCACGTGCTCCTCGTCTGTGACCGGAGTGGCCTTGTTAATAAAATGGGCAATGATGTGCCCATAGCTCGTCAGGGGTTTGTGTTCACGGGAAAGGTGAGAGAGCTCCGTGACATCAAGATCCTCGTATTTGACGTCAACACTGACTGCGCGACCAGACGAGCTGAAACCCGCCAACTGCTCCAAATCGAGGAGGGTGAGAGTCATGGGACCGGCGGCGAAATGGAATGTGTTGTCAAGACGACACCAAAACGGCAGCGCCGCCTGAAGAAAGCCCATGTCAAGAGAGTATGGAGATTTCGAAACCTGAATAGGTTCATAAATCCCGATGCTTCTCCACAGTTGGCCGTATACAGCTTCGACCCGAGCACACCAGATGACGAAGTCTCGGTGGACAGAAGAGTTGGGTGACCATGGCCAATTTCAGACGGAAGTGCCGAAAATATGGCCCCCTGGGTACGGCAATCGCTCTTCGAAGCGGGCCAAATCGCGAGGATGGTCGCGAGGGATATTTCCGCTAATAATAGGGCCCAAAGAGTGGGAACCTTCATATGTGAAAATGGTGGAGCTTGGGGACGCCATTGATGTTGAGAAAACTAGGGTTTTTCGAATTTGGGGTAAAAATGGAGGAGGTGAAGAACGGTTAGCCGAAAGAAAGGAAAAAGTTTTTTTAAAAAAAACAAAAAGAAAAAAAAGTCAAAGGTAATGGCTGAAGAAGAGTTCTAATTTTTTCGGGAGAACACGTAAGAGTTTTAAATGGTTGGGAGATTGGGAGTCGAAAAGTAATTAGAATTCCAGACGTGAGAAAACACTGGAAACGGCTAGTATTGGGACTCTCAAAAGGCGCCATCATGATGGCGCCAGTAACAGCCGTCAGTGGAGGTGAGCAGAAAAAGAGGAAAATATTTAAATATCTATGGAAGAATGAATGAGGAAGTTTGCCAGAAGGATGTTGTTAAAACTGGAGTTGTCACGATTAGTATGGGAAGCATGAATAAAAAAGCCGCCAAATTTAATGGCGCAAAAGAAATAAAGTTTAAATCAAGTTATGGTCAAAGTCTTACCACTTGACCACAACTTGCGGGGGGCATTGTTTGGGCCCAAACATGAATTTTTGTATAAATTCGGAGTGGACTGATTTTGGTCCTTTTTGCCACGCCGAAATGAATTAGTAAGGCCCAGGCCACTTCGACACGTCCACGAGCCCGTATTCAAAGCCCAAGCCGGAATGAAATAACGGCCCATGGCCCAGTCGGCCAAAAATATAAAATAGGAAAATAAAATAAATACAATAATAAAGTCAATTTTAAATCCCTTACGTCTAGGGGTTGTTAGATGGAGAGTAACAGAATGGCTAAAAATAGGCATTGTTATACTTGCACATGCCTAAAATAAAGGCCATGTGATGCTGAAATTTGAAATTTGAATAAAGATGTCAGCAACTGCCACTTCTAGGAATAAGGCCGGCCATTCATCTTTTGGCCATGTTTGAATAAATCATTTCCAGCTCCAAGAATAAAGGAAGGCAGTTGCAGCCTGAAGTATATAAAAGGAGCCGGATTCATCAACATAGACACACACAACGTCAATCAATCAACTAAAACAACACTTCTCTCAATCAAGAAGTCCACACTTCTCTGATTCCTTAGCTTAAATGAACAAAGAATAGCTTTAGTTCAAGTAGGTAGAAAATCGCTACGGGGTGTTTGTAGCCATACCTCATTCGGCTCGAAGTGAGGATATCAATGCACTCATTCCGTAACGTCACGAAGTCGTAGCCATCACTCACTCGAATTGGGCCCGGTTCGAGGTGAGGTATCAATGCGGCGGAGTGGTACCCAGCATTCATATCGAGTGCATGCATGAAGGGGAGTGCAGACGAAGTCAATCAATGCTCGTCGGAGTGAACAACCTCTGAAAACAACCACAGGTAGATATGGCCGGAGTCATCAATGTGTCCGATTTGTAGCTAGAGTTCTTAGGGACTGCTCAATGCATCTCTGTCATAGATATGGCCCGAGTCATCAATGCGTGTGTATGTAGTCGAGTCCTGTAAGGTCCACATGGCGAGTAGCTATCGTCTTCTAATGTATTTCTTTTTCGATTTAAGCTTTCTGACCCTTTTAGATATTTTGAGAGTGCTAAATTATTAAGTCCTACATTCAGTTGTAGGCAAGTAGAACCTCAGGGGTAGTGTTTGCCTACTCCAATTCAATCGCTTTTCAGATAGAAGTCTTAGGCGCATCACTGTTTCATTTCGATTCACATTAATTCCATTTCGAACCACCTCACATTCACTCTGAACCATAAGACTTCCACTTGTGTGCTACTACACACTGGCACGCCCGCACCCGAACACAAAGAAGCTCACTTTGAATTGGCCGTTTTCCCATCGAACTCGGCCGGTTCGAACCCTGAGCGGCCACTTCGGCGCGGCCCGAAGAGATTTATTCAAACACATGTCAACAATTCACGTGCGTTGAAAAAAGGAACAAAACAACAAACACAGATACACGCCAACTTGCGTGGTCACCGAAAGTATTACATCGCGCAAAATTTATTCTCTATCCAATGTGAAGGCAAGAAAATACAGTGAAATATCATTGACCAGAAATTAAACAAAATGAAACTTCAAGAAGAAAAAAAAAATGTCAAAAACCTAAGTTTTTTTTTTCAGCAGCTGAAAAATAGTAGGCATGCATACTTTTGTTCTGTTCTTTTCTTTTCTTTGATAAAAGACAAAATCTGCAAGTTAAAACGCTGTTAACGTTGAGGATTAATTTTGGTCCAACTGAAAGGTGCCAGATGTAAATTGAAATATTAAATATTAATTAAAATTTTTATTTATATTTTTGAACTCTCTAAATTTAATTTTAATATTAAATAATTAATTTTCATTAATATTTTAATATTTATTTCACTCGCAAATGAGAAGTCGCCAAATATCATTATGAAGTATACTAATTAATCAAATCAAATCGTGCAGTCCAAAAGTCCAAAACCAATTAAATTGTGACAAATGGCACGTTTGCGAACGGGGCCCAATCAATTAATAACACGTAAATGATATTTTCTCTTTAAAATAAATTTATATTAAAGAGATAAATATTGAAACAGTCTATAGAAACCCAAAGATCTTGCATAAATACCTATAAAAGGGTGTCATTTGGGGCTCAAACAAACAAAAATCAAGAAATTTTCCAGAGCTAGAGAAGTCAAGGAGATTTTGGAATTATCTCAAGTCAAGCTCAAGAAAATTCAAGGTGAAATTCCTACTGTTTTTTGCGAAAAATTATCAAATCAAAGCATTCAATCTGTAATTGAGGTGTTGAGCCTGCGTATTGCCATTTTTTCCAAGACAAATGTAGGGTAATTAAAGCAACGTTCAAGGCGTTATTCATAAAAATCATCCAAATAAGGCACGTTCTCTGTAATTAAGGTGTCAAACCAGTATATCAGTGTTTTTCTCCAAATTAAGTTTAAATCAAGTCAACGATGTTCACGACTTTCTTCACAACGTTTATCGAAATTTCAGCATTTGATTCGTAATCAAACTACAAAGCCTACGAATTACGTTATTGAAGGACAACGTTTTCAGAGAGAATAATTAAGGGATTAGTCCTTTAAAAGATTATTTTCCTTTCATATTATATTCTTTTTTCTTTAAAAATTAAATATTTGTCCATATATATATATATATATATTGTCTTGTAATTTGTATTTGCAGACTAAACAAAGTTTCTGGCACACTCAGAAGGACCGAACCTGTCCCTCATCTCTTTTCTCCTGACAAGTGCATCAAATGACTCTTTCAACAAGTCCAAAGCTTGCAAGAAAAATCAACTCGTTCTTTGGCCAAGATGGATGTCTCCAACAAGTCTACCGAGGATGCCACCAATTAGTTCTCTATCTAGGCGAAGGTCTCTGAATCCGACTCCTATGATGATACCAATCCTCTGAGCCCAAAGACATCTGTATCCAAATCACTCCGCTTTGATAAAGCCACGACTAAGGATGGACAACTTGATCAAATGACTCAGGCAATAGTAAACCTACAAAAAATCGTTGAGAATAAGGATTTTCGAATATCTCAATTTATGAACAAGTTGGGGCACTCAAGCACTAGTATGTTGACTTAAAACCCGAGTCCATCAATAGCTGGGATCAAATAGAAAGAGAGTTCATGAATCGCTTTCATAGTACGCGCCACACTATAAGCATTATCGAGCTCACCAATTCAAGGCAGTGGAAAGATGAGCCAATTGTGGATTTCATCAACCGGTGGCGTGCACTAAGTTTAAACTACAAGGATAAACTCTTTGGAATTTCTACAGTGGAGATGTGTATTCAAGGGATGCAGTGGGGGCTACTCTACATCCTTCAAGGGATTAAGTGCCCATTTAGATGGGTTTAAAAAAAATCGCTTCTCAAACGGTGTTATTTATAGTATAATTTTTTTTTAAACCAAGCAATTTTGTGTTTAGTTACGATAATTAAAAGTACTTTAAAATGTGTTTTTATTTGAAGCTACTTTGGGATAACTTCTAAAAAAAGCCATTCTTGGCTTTTTCTTTTTGGCCTATTCTTTTTAGCTTCTAGTTTTTTCAAAAAGTCCATCCAAACACCTTTTTATTTTATTTTATTTTTTGCTCTGAAGTGATTTTATTTCAAAAAACATGCTTCTTCTCTAAAAAAATACCCATCCAAACAGGCTCTAAGCCTCGTAATTTTGAAGAGCTAGCTACACACGCACATGACATTGAACTTAATATTGACAATCATAGAGTCAACTTCCCCTCGAGAGACTTGAGAAATGAAAAGAGAGGTATAAAGAAGAATGAAGACTACAATGAGTCATTCGTGAAAGAGTCTACGCTCGTCAAGACAGCTCACGCCATAATCATTGCCAACAATAAGAAAGGTGTTTAGGCCCCAAAAATAAATTTTTTGTCGATTCGGAGTGGGCTGATATTGGTCCTTTTCGCTACGCCGAAATGAAATTAATAAGGCCTAGGTCACTTCGACACATACAGGGGAACCTATGGTGGAGGCCCAGGCCGAAATGAAATAACGTCCCATGGCCCAGTCAGAAAAAATATAAAATAAGAAAAAATAAGATAAATATAGGAATAATCAGATCCCTTATTTTTAGGGTTTGTTAGATGAGAATAACTAACTGGATAAAGATAAACCAGGTAGTTATATCTGAACATGCCTAAAACAAAGGGCATATGCTGCTGGAAATTTGAAATCCAGATGACATGGCATAACTGCCATATCCCAAAAATAAGGGCGACCATCTATATCAAGTGGCCAACCCGGAATAAGATAGGTGATTCCAAGAATAAAGGGTGACGGTTGCAGCTTAAAACCTATAAAAGGGAGTTGAATTCACTATCTGAGGGATAAACATCAACAATCAACAATCAATCAACACAACACAATTCTCTCGATCAAGAAGTCATCACTTCTCTGATTTCTTAGCTTAAATGAACAAAGATAAGCTTTAGTTCAAGTAGGTAGAACCGTTACAAGTGTTTGTAGCCATACCTCATTTGGCTCGAAGTGAGGATATCAATGCACTCATTCCGTAACATCACGAGGTCGTAGCCATCACTCACTCGGATTGGGCCCAATTCGAGGTGAGATATCAATGCGACGGAGTGGTACCCAACATTCATATCGAGCGCATGCACGAAGAGGAGTACAGACGGAGTCAATCAATGCTCGTCGGAGTGAACAACCTTCGAATACACCCACAGGTAGATATGGTCGGAATCATCAATGTGGCTGATTTGTAGCCAGAGTTCTTAGGGACTGCTCAATGGATCTTTGTCATAGATATGACCTGAGTCATTAATGCGTGTGTCTGTAATCGAGTCCTGTAAAAGTCCGTGTGGCGAGTAGCCATCATATTCGAATACATTTTCTCTTCGATTTAAAGCTTTTCGACGCTTTTCGATTTTTGAGAGTGCTGAATTTTTAAGTCCTACATTGAGTTGTAGGCAAGTAGAACCTCAGGGGTAGTGTTTGCCTACTCCGATTTAGTCATTTTTCAGATAGAAGTCTTAGGCACACCACATCATTTTTCACTTCGAGCCACGTTACTTCTCACTTCGAACCACAAGACTTCCACTTGTGTGCTCTTGCACACTGGCACGCCCTCACCCGAACGCCAAGAGCCCACTTCGAATTGGTTGTTTTCCTATGGAACTCAACTGGTTCGAACCCTGAGCTACCACTTCGGCGCGACCGGAGAAAATTTATGCAAATAAAAGGCATCGAGAAAATTTGGGAGTCAACACAATCCATATAAAAGACGTCACCTAATGCTGAAAGAGATGCAAGAGAACGAGTACCCATTTCTAGACTTCGATGTCTCCCACATATTTGATAAGTTGTTAGCAAGAAAGCTGATTCAGCTATCGGAATCAAAAAACCCTAAAGAAAGTGGGAGGGTGAACAATCCATGGTACTGCAAGTACCATCAAGTTGTCAGTCAGCCTATAGCAAATTGTTTTCTAACTAGAGATAGGGAAAATTTCATATAACCCTCCTGTGGTTTCAAAATAGGACTGAAAACCTCCATATGATCTAAAAATATGCAAAATGCCCCTCGTGTTTTCTGAAATACTACACAATCGCCCCTACTGTTAGTTTAAGGTTGACGGTGTTAAATTTTTAATGAAATACCGGCTATGCCCTTACTATTATGAGGCATTAGATCTTGATTTCAAAAAATGACTGGTCCAAATTGATTTTCAAATAAAAAAAATATTAAAATAAAAATTATAGATTAAAACAATGTCATATATAAATAATATATTTATGTATGTTATACACACACACTGACACACACACAAATAATCTCTCGTGCACACATACACATATAATATATATATCTACACACACACACAAATACATAATATGTTATATATATCGCTCACACACAACAAACACACACACACACACAAATTGACACACAAAGACACGCACGACACACACACATATATATTTCTAAAAATTATTTTAATTTCAACCACAATTGACTCAACTAAAGTTTTGGGGTGGCGAGATCTAAACATGGTTGAGGAGAACTCATAATTTTCAAACGTAGATAAGGCTAGGGTTGGGAGGATGCGGCGGCAGCAACATCTGGGTGGTTGTGCGGGGTGGGGGTGGAAGGAGGAAGAAGAAGTAGAAATTGGGTGGGGTGAAGAGGGGATAGTTTTATGGAGATTTGATGAAGAAGAGAATGAAAACGATAAAAAAGATTTCTAATTGTTTAATTATTTTATTGATTAAATTTAAAGAAATAATATATATTTATTTAAATATAACTAAAATCAAATTTAATTATAATTTTTTTAAATAGTCAAAACAAAATATGCGATGAATTTTTTTTGTATTACTACAATTTATTTATAATGGAGGCACTCGTATTTAATAAAGGAGCAAATTTACCATTAGTTATTTATTATTTAATTGCTTTGATGATTATTTATAATAAAAAAGAAAATAAACTTTTAAAGATAATTAATAAAAATAAAAAGGACTTGTTTGCGACTTTACATTTTAAAGATAAAAAGAAAAGTGGCTCAATTAAAATTTTCACAAATTAAAAGGACTTATTTATCATATTAGATAAGTATATTGAAGTTATAAGTGTAGGGGTATATTAGTCAATATACTTACAAAAAGGTGCAAAAAATCATTATTTTCGCATATCAGGCACGTACAATTATACAAGCTCCGTTATCTTTTGACAAAAAGGGTGTTTTGCATAAGGGTTTCAGAAAATTCGAGGTTTTTTTTTTTGCATATTTTTCAACCTTATTTCGAAACCACATGAGGGTTACATGGAACTTTTCCTTAGAGATAAGATCATGGCATTGGCAAATGATGGGAAGATAGTCCTTGATAGTGAAGATACTACGAATACAAATACTACTAGTGTCACTACTATTGCAAGTGCAAAGGATATTCCCGAAGTCAAGAAAAATGTTATTTTACTGCTAACGCTAGTGGGGACATCAATGAAAATTCAATTTGGGACTACTGACCAGAGTTTGGTCGAAAACATGTCTATTGGGGCAAACACCGAATCAATGACGGAGTTTTCTACTGATATTGATCATGGTGGCTAGTAGATTTTGGTGAGGCGCCGAAGAAGACAAAAGCAATACATTGATCAAATTCACCTTGTATGGTCCGGAAAACCAACTCCAACGCAAACATCATAAGTCAATAAAAAGCTGCATGATATATCTGATGAAGTAGGAGGCCAAAATTTTGCTCCTAGTACTATTGATACGCCTCCTGCCAACAAAGTTGAAGTCATCATCAACTTTTGTCATGCAAGTACTATCAAGAAGCCAAGAATAGGGCTTCGTCATTGAGTTATGAATGAGTCCAGAAAGCTTAGTGAATACGGAAATTACATATTGCATCCCTCTTCCTTTTCAGATTACCGAAACCTTATGTTTATCAAGTTTACATCTATTAGCATTTTAGATGGAAATTGATGATTTTTGGTGAAAAAATTTAAACAATTTTTCCCTATCTCAATCGAGTGTAGTTTATGTTGATACATATGGTACAACAACAAAACACTGTGTAGTCATGTAATTTTTTTTTGTCGAAATTATCGATTCTCATCCAAGATCGAGTGTGTATTTCTGTGAATTAAAAGGGAAGGTTTTGATAAATTCGAAATGATGAGGGATACAGTCCATAACTTCACTAACTCGCAACGGAGGTTCGCATAATTAGGCCTAGAACATTTCCACATCAAACTTCAAACAAATTTTGAGTTTTTTCTTGCACGTTTTTTTATTTCTTAGCAACTTTTAACAGTTTTACTTTCAAATCCCCTTGCCTTTTGTTATTGGCCACTTTTTCGAAATTTCAAAACTCAAGCACGAATAACAAAGACTAAACGCCCCTAATTAGCTCCAGAAAGAACCAAATGTAATATAAATACCGAATGCTACAAAACATGGAAATTTATTCCAAGCCTCTAATACAAAGATTTTACATGAAGCTATGGTTACTAAAGTACTAAACATATCTATATGTCTACTTCAAGAAAAATTAAGTGTCATCTCAAATTTTGGTTTTATTCTTGAATTAATCACTCATGAACAGGCTGCCAACAAGAGATAGCAAAAAGAACACGGCCTTTCCATCCCTGCAGCATCCACTTCCCATCTTCATCAACCGAAAAATCCTTATGATACTCCATCTTCACCTTATTCCTCACATACTTCACAATCTCCTGATCAAGTGGGATCTGTCTGAAACCAGCTCTCACATCCCTAGCTCCCCATTGCTTATACGTCTCCGGCCGGTCCACCCTCTCCGTCCCTTCACACGCTATAATATTCATCGCGTCCCTCCCAATCACCTCCTCCTCAAAAAGTAGCCTATCGGGGTCCTCCCTTGGCACCGTGGCATCAAACATATCGAAAAAGGAGGAGAACTGGAACAACGCTTCTCTGAACCGAGTAACAAAAAACGGCGTATTGTATGTCCCGTTGATCGCTCCATGGATGAACATGTCCGGGCTGATCTTCTTGATCAAGTTTAGCACTGCATCTCTTGGGCTGCAGTTCTCCATCACCGTCTCATCAGGCACGTTCTGGAGCCGGTACAAAGAGTACACCACAAGTAACTCGTAGTTATTCCTATCAATGTCGAGATCTTCGAGTTTGATCGTTTCCCATTTTTGCGCTATGGCCTTGAACTCAAATGGGACTCCGAATCTCTCGCAGTATTTGGCAAGTCTTCGGCCTGTATCCTCCACACGCTCTGTGGGCCGGAAGCCTGGTTGGGGGAAATCTATACCAGTGATCCGCAGCCTGGGGGGCCCGCCTGGACGTTCGGATAGGGCTTGGATTAGGCAAGGCCATTGGAAGCCATACAAAATGCCGATATCAATAATGTGAAGCGTGGTGACTCTAGTAGCTAGTTTCTTGATTGTCTTGTTAGCCAACACATTCGATATTTTCCTAAAAGGGCAAGCCGTGATGAACACTTTGTAGCCTTTTAAAATCTCAGCAGCCGATATCCTTGTGCAAGCAAACCCGTAACATGATGCAGTGCCTGTCCCAGATTGACGGGCCTCAAGGGCGTTGGCTAAATAATGGGCAAGCCTCTCGGTGCCATCACCTCGTGGCGAAGAATGCTGCCTAATGCGTGCGAGCAGATCAGTTACGGTCCTACTATCATAGCTGCCCACAGCTTGTGCACATTGCATTAACAGACTTCTCAAATCCACTACTTCCTTACCAATGGTGCTGCTGCCTTGTTTCCTACCTCCACCTTTAGGCCTTCCCCTGTTTGATCGTTCTTTCTTCTGATGTTTCTTGTTCATAACCGCCATCTGACGGTCAGAGTTGGAACAAAGCAAAACCTTATCATACATATCCAACGGCTCAGATTCGCCAACATTGCTCGCCAAGTGCTTGTTACTCCTTTGCCCTTCATGGAAATCACCATCTTCCCGGTAACGGTTTTTCTTCTTTGGACCCGATTTGTTTATGCTCGACTTGGGTTCGATCCCGACCGTTGATGTATACCCAAGTTGAGGGGGAGGAGTACTAATGAGGGACTCAAAATCCCCCGTACAAACAGAACCCCCGCTACTACCACCGCTACTAATACTATCACATTTGGTGAAATGATCATTTGGGCTTTCTTGATTTTCATCAGGATTGTTGTTGAGGACATTTAACAAGGATTTCTCGGTAGCTTGGAGAGCCAAGCAATCATGGAGCATACAGGGCTTGTTTTCTAAGTCCTCTTCTTCCATAAGCATCTGGCCTATGAACTTGAGGATTGCATCTGAATGGTCATCTTCTTTGAAATTATTATTTTCTCCCTCAGATGAAAAAGTAGAAGAAGAAGAAGAAGAAGAAGAGTCAACAGGAGATGATGCCCCATCTGTGGGGGGTGAAAATTCATTGAAACTGGGATTGACTTTGTACCCCAAAACATGATTTTCTTCAGGAAAAACTGATTCCGAGAACTGAAAATCATTTGTTGGAGCCAAGCATTCCTGGATCAAAGTATTCATAACAACTCAATATCCACCAAGAAAATTATCAAACTGTTTTTATCTCTTCCTTTTTCTTTTCCCCCTTAAAATCCCAAATCAAGAAAATGGATAAATTTCTGTGAAATGATATCAACAGAACTCTAATTAACAACAACCCAGAAAAAAGCTAAGAATAAGTAACCCTTTATACCAAGAAATCCAAAAAAAGAAAAAAACAAAAAAAAAGAGGAAAAAACTTGGCCAAATGGGATTAAATTATACAAGAAACATGGACATGGAACTTACACAAAATAGTAAAATTAAAACTATATTAACTCCAAGAAGACACACGAGATAAAAACAAAAAAAAAATGATATTCTTGAATACCTTAGAATTAAGAGGGAGAATATCAAAGAGTGAATCTGCACAGCTATGGAGGAGTTGAACAAAGCTGGGAAGACAAAAAAGAGAGCAGGTGTTTGAATGGAATGGATTTTTTCAGAACTTTTATAAAGAGTTGAATTGTATGATTGTTTTATAGGGCTTAATTGGCTAAGGCTAAGGAAACGAGGAAGATTCCAGGAAGCAGGCATGCGTGGGGAGGTGCTAAAGCAAATCACTTTCAGCTGTTTAATAGTCTCGCAATTTTGACTTTGCTGTTCAAAACAAGATATGATCTGGATTTAGTTGACTATTTTTTAATGTTGATTAATTTGTTTAATTAAAAGTTGGTTCAGATGAGTCTGATGAACCTGCCCCCGAAGTGGTCATGTCTTCTTCTGCGTGGAAAAGTTAAACAAGGGATATTAATTAATTTTAAAATGAGTGATTTGAAGTTCGATAAGTGCGTTTTTAGTGAAGATTGTAGGAAAAGAAATGAAAAAAATAAAAAAATGAGATTAAAGGTTGATTATAGAAAGCTTAATTGCTGAGATTTGTTCCATTTTTTGTTGAGATTAAAGGCGTGGAAAATTACTAATGTTTTCTTAATTTTTGATTCGGTATTGTAAGGAGGTATCTCTAATATAAGGGGGTTATTGTACGTTTGATATCGTTAAAGGATTTTGTGAAAACTGGCCCCAAGTTCAAGGGTTTCTCTTACTTGACAATTTATCTTAGAAAATAATCGAAAATTTGTAAAAGGTAAAATGATTTTAAGAGTAGTGGAAATGGTTTTACATTTACGTTTCTTTAGAATTTTATCGAGTGATTTAGCAAAAGAATTTTAAAATATTATTATATTTAGTGGGTTTGAAATTTATTATTTAAAATATAGCACACTTATTAGTTTGTTTATTTTTTGGGATAAAATCAAATATGGTCCCAAAATTTACGGCATTATTCAATTTTGGTTCCTAATTTTATAGGTTCATTAAAATGAGAATAGTTTTTCAAAATTTTAATCAAATTTAATCATTTTCAGTGACAGACGTTAAACACTAACGGCGAGGTGTACGTGCTCCTCACGTTAGTCATGTGCTCCTCATAGGTGACTAAAGGCACACGTACGTCTCTCTGTTAATTTTTAACTTCTGTCACTGAAAATGACCAAATTTAATGAAAATTTGAAAACTTGTCCTCACTTTAATGAACCCGTAAAATTAAGGACCAAAATTGAAAAAAACTATAAATTTTGGGACCATAAATGATTTTATCCCTTTTTTTTTAAAAAAAAAGACAAGAAATCAGAGTTCAAGAATTGAAAATTTATCGTAATAGAATTATGTAAACAAATTCAATAAACATAGATTAAAACTCAATGGGTATCCTTGTATTATATGTAGTTGACCTATTTGGTTAAAGGGTATATTATAATTTTTGTCTTTTTAAGTTCTAGTTAAAAAATTTGCTCAATTAATATACGGATATTTTTTGTTTTGGTTTTAGCCATCCAGTTCCGATTCATTGGCCGACTAATTCGGATCGGGTACTGCAAAGGCCCATTATGAGGGCGACCCTTCAAATCCAGTTGCTTTATTCATAACATCTGGATTCAAACTCTGGACTTAAGGGATTTAGAGTCACATCCCGCTAGATGGACTTATAGTTGGTTTTAATATACGGATTTATAGTTGTAAGAATATGAAACCACTACTCAGGAGCAAAAGTACGACCCAACTTGATGTTATATATTTATGTGTCCGATTGTATTAGTTTTTAAAAATGCAAAAATTGTAAATATTACTTTTATATGTAATATTTTTTTGATTAGTATTTATATGTAATACTTATTTAGTCTATAAGTATGATACAATTTAGAGATAATTACTTAGAGAATAGTAAATATTTATAAAATTATTAAAACTTTTTTGAATTTCAGATATCTAACTAGTACCTAGAAGTAACTTCGATATCTTTAATGTTTTTTTTCTACACTTCAAATTTTATAAAAATATAATAAATGTTTGATAAAATAGAGTATTATATGTTATCAAGTATTATATGTGTATAATGCATGAACCAAACGGTTCATATATTGATCAAAACCATGCATGTTTTCTTAAATTCAAAATGCGTGTAAAAAATTGAAGAATTTGTTAAATTATTCATATGTACAGGCACTTCTATGTAGGCATTATTTGAATTTTGACTAAGGAATTGAAGTTGATGTCAATTTACCGTCCTGTTAATTTGAAAACACCATTGAATTAAATGAATGGAATCACTATATAGCAACCTAGCTAGCCCCAAGTTTAATAAAATATTTGATAGAAACGTTTGAGTTATGTATGTGTGCATTTTACATAATAAATTCTTTATTCCTTATAAATTATAAAAATAATTTGACCTTAAGTTTTATTTTTTGTTAAATAAATCAACAATTGAACTAACAATAGATTAATATTTTAAACTAATGATATAACATGCCAATATTTTAAATTAATACTATAAACACTATTTTAAAATATATATACATATATTTATGTTTGGTCTTAGCCACCCGGTTCTGATGTATTGGCCGACTAATTCAGATCGAGTACTATAAAAGCTCATTATGACGGCGACCCTCCCAACCCAATTATTCCATTCACAACACCAGGATTCATACTTTGAATGTTGCTTAAGGAATCTATTACCTCATACCGTTAGCCCAACTGATAGTTGGTACACATATATAAACACTTATGAAATTATAACAAATCGAACCCTTTGTTAGTACAAAAGTTTATTTGTATTCATTACTATAATTAATTTTTCCCTAAATGTATTATGGAGGTTTGAAAAACTTGAATTTGGACGTTAAACTTTGTTTGTCAAAAAGAGATGATATCATTCCAACCAACAAGTTGCAATCGCTGTATCAAGTTGCATTTTCAGTCAAACACTTGTTTTTCCAAGTAACCGAAGAAAAAAAAAAAAGAAGATAGAAGGCTCGGGTGAATTCACGAACCTGACCCGATCTGAATGTTGGCACTCGGAGTATAATTGAAACGTACGAAAAGTTTATATATATATATATATATATTTGAAAATTCGTGATTGAGAGTTATAATTGGTCTATTTTATTATAATATAATATAATATATATGAGTTCTTGAGATAACATATTTCGAAGAATGACAATTGAAAACAATAAATAAATATATTAAAATAAATAAACGAACAGCTTAATAAATTTATTTCAGAATGTGACAATACAATAAAGATGTATATAAAATGAGTATTAGAAATAGTCTCACTACTTTCTATTAATTGCACTTGAACTTGGTTGCCAAACCCTAAATCCTCCCCTTTGCCAGCCAACAAAAAAAAAAAAAAGAAAAGAAAAATTGGCTTCTAAATATAGAAAATGTGAAGACGTTAGAATTAATTAGATTTGTGTTTGGATCGAAGAAATTGAGTTTATGTATATGCTGCTATAAAAAAGTTCTAATCTGACATTCTTATGTGACACTTTTTCAAACATGTCTCAATAGTCTAATAATTGAGGCAATTCTACAAAAGAATCATTATGAGTAATTTTTATAAATATTATATATTAAAATATATTTTGGAAACGCCATGAAATGTCGTAAGAAGTTTTTCTGGCACTTATGCCTAATGCTTTAGTTAGTGTTATAAAATTAAAAGTGTCACAATATCCATTTATAGTGACAAGTAATGGTATTTCAATTCATCAAATTTCCAGTAGAGGTAAGAAGTTTGAATTACAAGAAGAATTTCAATTGGTTCTGTATATGATGGATTTAAAATGGTATTATTAATAATTTAAAAAGTAATTTATTAATATATTTGTACAGATTTTGTCAAACTTTGGTGATATCCGTATTACCTTATCACGCAAGTAACGGGACTTTGTTCTCGTAGAATTACGTGAGAGTATGATGAGAATTAAATAAACATATTTGCATTTCCAGAAGCTTTAAAAAAAAAAAAAAAAAAAAAGGCACCATAGTCTACATTTTGTTTTTCTCTTTTAATGAACAAAGACATGTACTCTTTGACTTGGAATTCAGAATTCTAGCCAACGCCTTTAGTTGACGCTCTACTCATTAGTTGAAACCATATCTATTACAAATTTTCTTATGAATGCTAAGAAAAATTATCTTAACCTTGTCTCATATTATTCAGTTATATCATATTCTTCTAATACGTTTTTTCTTTTATTTTGCACGATCAATAATATATATTACGTATATCTATACTATTAATTAAGTGAAATGGTCTAATTTAATGTGTTTATTATTTTATTCCTAAAATATTCTTGAATGACTTTTTCTCTACTCTATTATTTCCCTTGACTCCAACAACGTAAAGTTTTTCATTTTTTATTCTCATCTCTCTCCTTTATTCTTTTCAAAATTTTATTTTATACTTCTATTTATGTTTTCAATCAAAAATTATTTTAAGTTTTTCATTTTTTATTCTCATCTCTCCTTTATTCTTTTCAAAATTTTATTTTATACTTCTATTTATGTTTTCAATCAAAAATTATTTTATTTTAATTTTATTTTTTAACTTATTATAAATCTAATAATTATATTATCACTGCTTAAAAAGACAATATGCATAATAAAATATTTAAGAAATATATATTTGTATTGAATTTAACAAAATTTCAATCTTATATTATTTAAATTTAATTATTAAATTATATTGTATCTCATTTTTATTTTGCACAAACAATAGCTGCGTCCGAGACGCTAGTAAAAATAACTTTCATGCCTTATATTTATATAATATAAAATAAACTATGAAATATAACGAATGAAAATTAAATTATCAATTTGGATTGAGTTCGGTCATATTGAAATTAACTACATTATGATTGGTGTAAAGTTAAACAAAAGTCATCAATAACATTAGTATTATTATACAATATAGGGTTAATTACATTTACACCCCTTACGAGTTTACGAAATTCCCAACAATACCCCTCTTAGATGAAAAATTACACATACACCTCCTTTAAAATAATATAATTACAAATGCACCCCTTTTTAGTAGGGTTCTAGCGAAAAAGTAATGACGTCAAACAAAAATTTATGTGATTTGACTAGGAGTGTTCAAAATATCCGAAAATCGACTGAACCAATCGAAACCGAAAAAGACAGAACCAAACATGGTTGGTTCGGTTCGGTTTTTGGTTTTGTAGGGCGAATACCAAACACATTCTGTTTGGTTCAATTTTTCTCTCGATTTTAACCAAGAGAAACCGAAAAAGAGACAACCGGTTAAATTTCAGTTAGGTTAAACCAAACCGGACCTGATTTTTTTTTTTTGAAAAAAAATTATTTTAGAAGCTTGAAAATGTGTTCTCAAAACACATTTCAAATTTTTTTTTTTCCTGTTTGAACTTCGAACTTCAGTCCAATGAGCTCCAGAAATCAGAAAATTGAAACACCCATACTTCACTCTCTCTCCATCTTTCTCTCCATCTCTCGATTCTCTCTCTCTCTCTCCGTCTTATCTCGCTCTCTCTGACTCTCTGTCTCCGACCGGCTACCGCCGACCAACAGGCAGCGTTGCAGTGCACACGGCAATAGCAGTAGCCAGCAAGGCACCAACCACGCCAGGTAAAATATAAACTGTTATTTTTTTTAGCTTAATTTTTGAGCTAAGGTTAGAATATAGAAATAGAAATACTTTGATGGGATTTGAAAATTATGTTATTAGATTGTTATAATGTGATGGATATTATGAATTGATGGTAGTATTAAGTGTTGCAAATGACATTTATTGAATTATTGTTGAATTATTATTCAACATCTCTTTGTGACATTTATACAAACACTTGGTGTGCAAAAAGAAATAATGTTAAAACTTAATAGTTGAGTTCTTATTAAGAAGTTTGGTTAATAGACTTGATTAATAAAGTTGCAAAATGTTGGATTTTATATGGTAAGTTATTTGGTAACTTGCAATTTGTAATGTTTTGGATTAATGTTGAATTCGGATTGTGTTTAGAATATGGAAATATATTAATTTGCAAAGTTGTATGGTAACTTGCAATTTGCAAAGTTGTTTGGTATCTTAAATTATTGATTGACACTATTTTTTTTTATTGTGTTTAGAAGATGGAAGATATTCTGGAGAATGAGGAGTTGGACTTGGACATGAATCAAAACGAAAGGTGTGAATCGTCGGGATCTAAAGATAAAAATCCTACCGGACGTGCTCCAAGTAAAAAAAAAAAAACAATCAAATGTTGAGTCAAGGAAAGATGACAATAAAAGGTCCGAGGTATGGAAACATTTCATAGAATTTATAGACAAGAAAGGTAGAAAAATGGCTGAATGCAAGCATTGTCATAAAGATTATCCATGCGATTCTCGTAAAAATGGAACTGGGGGTTGAATAATCACAAGAAAAACGCCGATAATAAGCCCGAGAACTATACTATTGATAGTTACATTCAAAGTGTAGATTTAAGAGACATGTCTTCTCATGTAAGTGCCCCTCGAAAATTTGATCAAGAAGGAATGAGGGAAGCTCTTGCGAAAATGGTTATAATTGATGAGTTACCATTTAAATTTGTTGAAGGTGAAGGTTTAAGGAAGTTTGTGTCTGTTGTATGTCCTCAATTTGCTGTTCCATCTAGAATTACATTTGCTCGAGATTGTTACAAATTGTACTATAATGAGAAGAGCTTATTGAAGGAGTCCTTTAAAAAATCTAGGGTACGAGTGTCTCTTACCACTGATTTATGGGCTTCAAATCAAAAAATTAATTATATGTGCTTGACTGCCTATTTTATTGATAATCAATGGAAGTTGCATAAGTTAGTTTTGAATTTTGTTCCATGTGCTAACCACAAAGGTGAAGATGTTGGATTGTTGATTGAAAAATGCTTGCTTGATTGGGGGAATAGAGAATGTATTTACTATTACAGTCGATAATGCATCTTCAAATGATAACACTATTGCATATTTGAAAAGGAGATTATTGACATGGAAGAAAGCAATTTGTGAGGGGAAATATATACATATGAGATGCATTGCTCATATTATTAATCTTGTTGTTAATGATGGATTGACAGAAGTTGGTAGTTCTGTTGAGAAAGTTCGAATAGTGGTGAGATACTTAAGGCAATCACCGGCTAGATGGAGGAAATTCAAGGAGAATGCTCGCAAGGAACAGGTACCATCTAAAAAATTAGCCTTGACTGTCTTACACGTTGGAACTCGTGTTATTTTATTCTTGAGACTGCTTTTATGTTTCAAGGTGTTTGATCGGTATGAAATATGTGAAAAAAGTTCCGTGATGATTTTGGTGAAAATGGTTGTTATGGTAGGATAGGACTTCCTAGAGCTAATGATTGGATTATGATTGAAAGGTTGGTTAAATATTTGAAACATTTTTATGAGTTGAATGTCCGCATTGCTTGTTCAAAATTTGTGAAATCAAATGTGTTTATAGATGAAATAAGTGATGTCGATGCTTTGATTCAGCGGTAGCAAGGGGACAGTGATATTTGAGAGTGAATCGGAGTTGGATACATATTTGAGTCAAAAGAAAGAGAAAGATGTCCCTGATTTTGATGTTCTTGGATGGTGGAAGATGAATGCCCATAGATTTCCTATTTTAGCAAGATTGGCTCGTGATTTGTTTGCTATGCCTATATCAACTATTGCTTCAGAGTCGATATTTAGTATGTCTGAGTGTATTATTGATAATTTTAGAGCTTCATTGACCCCAAGAATGTCTCAAGCACTCATTTGTGCTCAAGATTAGTTTCGCAATTGACCTCCAAAGCCACCGGTTGAGGAAAATATAGGCAAATGGAAAAGGTTGAAGAAGTTATGCATATAAATTATAATCTATGATTTAAATATTATAGTAACTATAAATTTCATTACTTCAGTTTTTCTAAACTTTTTCCTAATACTTTGATGTGTGCTTTTTTTCCAGATGCGGTTTCAAGTGTTGGAGCTGACTCGATGGTTATTGGTTTGTGATGAAATTATTATATTTCGGTAAATTTTAATTTAATTTTATTTTTTTTTTTGCATTTTCTACTTACCTTTAATTTCTAGATTTTTACTATTAAGTATTAAACATGTTTAATGTGCTTCATTTTGTCTTCTTTAACTTTTTTTTCCCCTATTTTGTAGGACGATGAATCGATGATGCATGTATGTGATTCGAGTGATGAGCTAGATTGGTGGAGATGCAAGTTTGAAGAATTTTAAATGCTCATTTTATTTTGATTTTTCGAAAGTTGAATGAATATTGAGACTTGTGTTTAGGAATTGAGAATTTGAATGTGTAACGACTCGGAAAATACCCATTTATTTTATTGAAATTAAATAATAATTTTCACATAAAATTTGTAAAAGAGTTTCAAAAGAATATAAAATTTCTAAATGCTTCCGCTGCGCCACTCTGATCCGCTATCTCACTTCTTTCTAAGAATAGTCACATAAAGAAGAATCAACCCGACGGTTGAGTAGAAATTTCACTTAATCACATAAAGTGCTCGTGTGTATAATATGTGCACATAGTCATAATATCTCACATAATATTTCACATAATATTACCTTTCGAGTCACTTATTGGTGACTCCCTATATCTCCCATAGTACAAGATTCCAACTGTTCATATCATTAATCCCAATATTCCATCCGTCCATATCAATTCCATCCGTTCACATCGGTGGTCATATCTCAAGATTATGCCAATTCCTACGACCCACAACCAATACATGGAACACTCTATCCATGCAAGATCGGATTAGGACATGGATGGCGAAAACTGTTTTAAGACCGGCAAGCCCATTGCCGCCTGGCCGAACTCAGTCCCATCCACACCGATAACACATTTGGGTACGGCATGCACAAATAAAGATTTTCACATAAACATATTCTCACATAATTTCATGATTTCATGCTTTAGGAGAACATATATTGGACATAATAAGGCATGAGCATAAACTAGAGCATATAAATACAATTAAGGAGTACTTTAAACATGGATGCATCTAACTTGTAGTAAAACATGATTCCTAGGCTTATTCTAGCATAATAGAACTTAAGTATGTAAAAGCATGGAACAACTAAACTTATGTAATTAAGCAAAATTCCTACCTTGCATACATCAAATATGGAGGTATAATATTTATGAATTAAAGTAAGAATCTATACTTATGAAATTAAGTAAGGTCCCTACCCTAATTAAATAAACTCCTACCTTTCAAGAGTGCTTTATGGAATTAAGGGGATATATAGGGGGATAATATGTATATATGTATGTAAAAAGAAGGGTTTATATATATACATATGTGGGTGGAAGATATTTTATAAATATGGAGTGTTTTGGGTGTTGAAAGTAAGGTGAGTGTGGGTGGGGGTGTTTTAGGCGGGATTTGTGTTGTGTGTGTGGAAAATGAAGATAATGCCCCCCAATTTTATAGAGTTTAGGGCAGAAAATAGAATTATTATATACTTTAAGTCATTTTTTAATTATTATTATCTTATCATATCTTATCCTAATCTTATCATGATCTTATCTAATCCTATCCAAATCTTATCATAACCTTATCTAATCTTATCCAAATCTTATCATAATCTTATCTAATCTTATAGAATATGAAATCATATCTTTATTTAATTAAAAATTCGAATTTGTATTTATTTATTTTTGTAAAAATCGAAAATTAGAGTTTTAGGGCATAAAATTCAAAAATTCTTAATTAATTTAGAAAATTTTCAAAATTATGAAATTTAATGTTTATAAATCTGAAATTATATGTATATTTCCCAGAAATTAAAAATGTTTCAGTTATACTTTTGAAAATTGCAATTTAGGACATAGAATTTTGAAAATTGTGTTCGAGTGTCAAATTCATCTAAAATTTGAAAAATCATGTAATTTATTCAAAATTGCATCTTCTCCATGCATAAAAGTCTAGAATACTTATTTATATTATTTTTGAAAACTCATAAGTATTTAATAGACGAATTTTTCAAGAATGGTAATCAAAATTCGAAAATTAGTACTTTATCGTTCGAAATGTAAATTATCTCAAAATCAGACTAAAATTTAAAAACAACAAGTAATAAGGACATTTTCAAGAAGCATAAGGTTTTATATCAATTGTTTAAATAATAAGGATTACCGGATCGTCATAGAACGAATGTTGTTGTTAATGTGCTATTGAGAATTTGAGAATTAACATTTGTTGTTATCGGATTTTGAATTAAATGGTTAGTGATGTTGATTTCAATATTAATGATGTTGATTACTTGACTTGAATGTTGATTACTTGATTTTGAACTTATGGGGAATATCAATGACTCTTAATGACTCTAATTAAACAAATGTTATATACAGAGATTTTGTAAGAAATTGTTAATGAAATGTCCGAAATGTTAATAACTATAATTAAAAAAATTGGAATCAAACTAAGATTACTATACGATTAAAAAAATATTATGTATAGCGATTTTGTAAAAAACTGTTAATAAAATGCTTGAAATGTTAATGACTATAATTAAACAAAATTGAAATCCAACTGAGATCACCATATAATTAAAATACTAAAATAATAAAGTAAGTTGCTATTTTTTTTTGTAGAAAACTGAGCTCATCAGCTCACCGTCCGTGATTTTCTGTAGCCAAAAAACAAAGTTACTATTTTTTTCATTTTGAATTCGGTTTTCGATTTTCTCCGAAAACTATCAATGATTTTACTATTACACACGTTCCTATACTACTACCAAATACAACCCTAATGTCTTATGTTGAAATACAAGAAGGATAGATGCCAAAAAAAAAAAAATCAACTCAACTTTGAAAACAAGTATTATGATAGCAAATACGAATGAAAATTGTAGTGATTATAGTATTATTGTCCAACTCATAGGTACTCCCATTAGTGTCTTTCCCACTTGCATGAAGAAGAAGATGCTTCAAATGGTGCCACATGAATGAATGAAGCCGTAATATATGCTTGTTAAGAAGCTCTACCCAAATATGCTTATGGGAATAACATTGTGACAAAGCTTCTAGTGTTTAACCTCATATTGCTAGCTATTTATTTATTTTTCCAAATTATTGAATCTATCACTAACTAATTAGTATTATTATTGTACCCTTTTTTGTCAATAATATAATATCTTTTATATTTTCATATAGCTTTGGTAAGTTATTTTGTATGTATTGTTTTCAACTGTGAATGTATGGTTAGACTTGGATATTAAAAAAAAGTTTGATTTTTTACTCACCTTTTTTGGGAAAACTCTATTACATAATACATACAAAATATATTTTGGGATTACAAGAGCTATATGAAAATAAGAAAAATATAATATCATTGACAACATATGAAAATAGGAAGTATATAATATTTTTCAACAAATTAAAGCGTATAATAATAATACTAATTAGTTAGCGTTAGACTTAATGATATGATAAAGTAGATAAATAGCAAACAATATGATGTTAAGTGCTACAAGTTTGGCACAATTTTGCCTCCATAAACATATTCAGCTGTAGTTTCTCAATAAGTATATGTTATGACCTCATTCATTCGCGGGGCACATGTAAAGCCTCTTTTTTTTCATTCAAGTAGGGTAGACGCCAATGATGGTACCATAAGTTGAGTAATAATAATACCATATTTACCAAGGTTGTCATTCATATTTGCTATCATAATGCTCCGTTGCAAGCCAAATTGATTTTTTTTACTCTTGTATTTCAACCTTATACATTAGAAAAAGTACTAGAATAAAGTATGTGTGTGTAATCTAAACCAAATATATGTCAAATAAAGTTATAATAGTGCATATATATATATAGAGAGAGAGGGAGGAGGGCGGCGGGGTGGGGGGGTGGGGAGAAGGAGAGAGAGAGAAGAGCAACTCGAATAATCAAAAAATAGTCATAAACGGTCATTCTTAAATTTTCAACAATCAAATTTTAAAATGTAACGGTTAATTACTTTCATAAAAAATTACACATACACCCCCCTCTACTTGAAAATTACATACAACCCCCTTCTAAATTTAAAAAATTACCAAGGGTAAAATAGTCAGATCATATAAATTTTTTACTGGCGTTATCACTTTTTCGTTGGAACCCAACTGGAAAGGGATGCATTTGTAATTTTAATATTTTAAAGGGGGTATATAAGAGGCATACTGTTGAGAATTTCATAAACTCGTAGGGAATGTAGATGTAATTAACCCTACAATTTATTGAGTTTGAGCAAATTTTTTTAATAATAAATTAGATAATGGTGGGGCAAAAGAAAAATGATAATTATTAACCGCAAACCGGGGCCGCCGGTGACAGGTAGAACATTGAATTACGCGTATCCCTCAAGATTCCAGAAGGCATGACCGGTCAACCTGATCACCCAGGAGTGTGGGACCCGACATAATTATGGGAGACCTAAACGTGACCCACGCAGCCTCAATTATTAGATTCTAGTGACTACTCACATTGAATAAAATGACATAATTATTTGAATGTTAATATAATCGTTGATAAATATTCGATTATTTGAATATTAATATAATAATTAATACATATTTGGAGGGTATTTACAATAGTTTTAAAAAAGTACTTTACTGTTTTTAATTTTAAAAAAATTACTTTAAGTGTTTGATTTTATAATTTTTGTTTAAATTAAATTAAAAAAAATAGAAGTTGAGAAGCTGATAGTTTAAAAGTAATTCTTGGTATTTTCGTAAATAAATTGAATTTTTTGAACTGTTATCTATCAATTTTTGACTATTTTTATTTTTATTTTCAAATATTCCATACCTTTACTATCAATTTTTAATTGATTCTTACTTTTATTTTCAAATACTATCAATTTTTACTATTTAATTTTTTTTAATTTTTTCTTAATTTTTTCAACAATATCAATTTTTTTAAAAATAAAAGCAATCCCCGACACCCTCTTGGTATCATTTTTCAAAAGAGAGTTGCTCTTAGTTTCATTATAAATGAAATACCTGCAATAATTTTATTGACTGTATTGAAGCCGTTGGTTTTCAAGTTCGTTGCTGTCTTTTCCTCTTTACTTTTGTCTTTAATTTATTCACATGATCGTAACTTTCGTGGTTAGGATGGATGTATCTTACAAGGATTACCACTTTGCTTATTAATTATTACATTAAAAACAGCAATTATTATCCAGAGATAACACTGCCGATAAGGTCTATTTAGAATAAATTGGAAATTTACTTTAAAAACTTTGGAAGTAAGTCTTTTCGGAATAAAATTATTATTATCCGAAACTATTCAATAACTACTATTTAGCTCCATAACAAGACACGATAAATATATATTTTTATGTGTATATTTTTATAAATTTCTATTAATAAAAATAGTTTGATAAAAATAAATTAATTATTTTAGAATATAAATTGATAAATAAATATTTTAAAAAAGTTGTATAATGATAAGGAAGTTTATAAAAAATTATCTACAATTAAAAATTTAAATTATTATAAAAGTAAATGATAAATATTGTAAATAAAATATTGATTTTGTTATTTTATTTGAATTAAATTTTAATCCAACTTAATTTAAATACTTGATAATTATTGGATTTTTTTTGGATAAATATGAATCACAAATATAATAATTGAAGTTCATATAAAAAGTATTTGAATTTCATACATGTCAAAATAGAATTAAATGAGACTATTCGCATATGCGCCTATTTGGATAGTTTCAAGGTTTCTAAATTATATATAGATTATGTAATGCCCCGGTACTTCCTACTATTTTAGAATATATTATGTTTCATGAAATATTTTAAAAACTATTATATATAATTTAATGTTTTATGCAATTATTATGTGACTCTTACATTATATGTGTGAATTATGTGTGATTTCATGATAAAATGTGTATTTGCTCTATATGCAATTTTATAATAGGAATTAATTGTAATAAAGTCATATATATAGTATTTTTATATTTTGAAACATATAAATTTATATATATATATATATATATATATTCAAAATAAATATAAAGTGTGTTTTCAAAATATGGATCAACAGGATTATTTTTGCAATATAAGATATTCAAATAGAAAAGATGTTATTTCATTCATTAAATCTTTGTTTTAGATAAAATCTTGGATAAGATAAGAAATGATCATTGATTGTAGAATTCTTTACACACAAAATAAAAATAATACATTACAATAAATATATATTAGAAATTATTTTTTATTAAAAATTATTTTATATGTTAAGTGAATTAAAAATTATTTTGTATATTTATATTACATATATATATACATTCATACACAAACAAATTTATATTATAATATATATATTCTTGTACATATACATATACATATATATATATATATACAAGCAATACTATAATATATATATTATATACATACATTTCGTACACATACATATATATATTCTACTTTTTTAAGATTAATATATTCATATATCTACATAAATAAATTCGTACATATAGATATATTTACATAAATATATATATATATATATAAGTTTGTATATATATATACTTACATAAATAAATTAATACATATGCTCAAAATATCATTGTCTTCATTAAATGAATTCATACACCTAGATTACTAGATAAATCAAGAATATATACACTTGTATTAATCTTGCTAAACTTAGCCAATATTTGTAAGGATAGTATTAAAAGAAGATGCATGTGTTATCATCATATTAAGTTAGACTAACATATAATCTAATTTAAGAGACCATTTAAGCACATGTAGAGTAACAATTAAGCTCTTGAGTTGGATGAATACATTAATTATAATACCAAGGTGTAAAGAAAATATTAATTATAAATTGACCTTAATAATAAATAATTCTATTTGACAAATCAAACCCTATAAATAGAAGAGCTTGTCTTACCTTTTTTTCATCACACAAACAAATGCATCTACACACACTAAATCCCGCCTAAAATGCCCCACTCACACACTCACCTTACTCTAAACACACAAAACACTTCATATTTATAGTATATCTTCTACCCACATATATATATACATAAACCCTTCTTTTTACATACTTATATACATATTAACCCTCTATATATCCCCTTAATTCCATAAAACACTCTTGAAAAGGTAGGAGTTTCCTTAATTGCATAAGTTAGTTTCTAGTTCTAGTTTTACATTTTGCTATCATGACATTATGCTAAATATTATGTGACTATGTGCACATATTACACGCGTGTACCTTATGTGATTAAATGAAATTTCTACTCAACCATCGTGTTGACGTGTTATGAATATTTTTTAGGCAAAAAATGCTACAGTGCACCAAGAGGAAGGCACCACCGGGCATTACGGAGCTTTTGGTTAGATAGAATTACATGCTTATGATTTTTCTATGTTGTACTAAATCTTATTCTTGTCATAAAAATACAAGGGTATTTCGTACTTTATTATGTTAACTTTTGTTATTTTGTTTAAAAAGGTACTATTTTATGAAAATTATGTACTCTTATTTTTGGAAAAGGTATTTTATTGTTGATAAAAAAAAGAAGGGTATTTTTTCGGGTCATGAAAGATTAATTTTCTATTGAGGGAACCATTCAACCAATTCATTTCAAAAAGCTTAAAACT
The DNA here is from genome assembly GCA_026212405.1 of Petrea volubilis. NCBI lineage: Eukaryota > Viridiplantae > Streptophyta > Magnoliopsida > Lamiales > Verbenaceae > Petrea > Petrea volubilis. Next base: position 7,688,922 of record CM047886.1, on the reverse strand, counting down.
TAAAATTGTTTTACTAGATTACTTTTAATTTTCAGTTCAAAATCTAATGAATCGATTCACTACAAGAAAAATAGCTTGTTGTTACGATTTTTTTTACTACGCTTTTTAAAACGTAGTATAATATAGTAATTCACTATGAAATTTAGACCGTAACAAATAATTAAATAATAAGACAGTTATTCACTACGAAAGTTAGACCGTAGCAAATGAACACGTAATGAGACAATTATTTACCACGAAATTAAGGTCGTACCAAATGAATGTAGAAAAATCAATTATTTACAACAGAATTCAACCATCGCAACTAAAAAAAATACAATAGTTATTTAATATGACATTTCGATTATAACAAATATAAAAGATAAGAAACCCTACATAATTTATCAAATTTCTTTCTTTTTTCCTCCAAATTTTTGCACAATTTTTGAACAAAGTCTTAACAACTTTGGAATAAAAATAATTTCAACTATCTTTACTTAATTCACTATGAGAATATGCCGCCCCATTCCAAAATATTTGAATTTCACATAAGATCATATGTGGAAAAAGATATATTTTTTTCTGAAGTTTATCATTTGTGTTGCATTACTTTTACTATGTCTAGCTAAATAATTTATAGGATTCTAGGCTAGTCGCTGATGAAACTCATGTGATTTTATTGAAACCACTTTGATTCTAATTTACATACTTTCTATTTATAATTTAAACTTTTATTACTTGTGAATTCCTGGTCAACTTTTATAAGTTATGAGATTTTGTATTCAACTACAAAAGGGTGTTTATAAAATTTGACTATTTGCTTTATAGACATGAGGAATGCATAAGTTAGCAACAATCATGCTCTTTTGCGATTGGTTAGATTAATTAGTGAGTGTTTTATAACTAACACAACTCTTGTACGCAAAGGATCAAGGAATCCATATGTGATCATAGAGTAGACATATAGCATTTTCTGGTACATTAGTTTCTTTACTTTCGAAAGTAGATTACAAATATGTTAGTGAGTTGGATTGTGCGGAGGTATATTAATTACTATCAGAGGGGGGGGGGGGGGGGGGGCGTTTTCAATCAATTGCAAAAGGGGATTCAATTAACTATGTCCAGGCCTTAATTTGTTCTTATTGATTTTTCTATTTGTGTTTATTTATTTCTTTTAATTTCTACAATTTTCACTCACACTACACAAGAAATAAGATTTTGCCACGGATTTGAGAGGAAAAAAAAAATCCGTGGCTAAATAAAATAGCCATGGATTAGCCATAGACTAGCCATGGATTTTATCCCTGGCTAAATTTACCCACGGATTGCCACGGCCAATCCGTGGCTAAATTCCAGACACGGGCTTTAGTCACGACCCATCCGTGGCCAAATTTGGCCGCTTAATATTGAAAATGCCAGGTTGTGGCCATTGGCCATGGCCATGGCCATGGTTGGTTTGTGTGAAATTGCCAAATTAGCCACGGATTGTCCGTGGCTAATCTGTGTCTAATTTTGCCAATATTTTGATAGCCTACTACCTTTTTTTTACGACCAACCGGCTTTTTTCAATCAAAATCACAAACATTCAAACAAAATATCAATCATACCAATCATCCATTCGAAACGACGATCATGGATCGTCCACTACGAATTATAACAACAATTAAATTACATAAAGTCAACGTAGCAATACAAATTACAAACCGAAATAGTTAACATCAATGTTTAAAAGTGATAATAAAGTTAGTAACATTAAAACAAATAGTCAATGTCTAGCAAGGTCCAATACCATCCTCCTCATCATTATCATGTCTAAAAAGGTCCAATACCATCATGAAAAATTCGTGGCGAATTTGTGGTTAAATTGTTTTTGTGGTGTTGCGTCCCGCCATGTCTAATCCGTGGCTATTAGCTACGGATTGGCCACGGATTTTTTTCGTGGCTAAAATTCGTGGCTAATTGCTCTTTTTCTAGTAGTGTCACTTTTTGAAGCTTAAACAATGGAGAAATTATAAGTTTCACTGCAGAAAAAACGCCCGATTCCGGGGGAAATTTTCCCCCGGAATTTTCTTTTTTTTTTTTTAAACTTGGGGAAATTCGGGGGAAAATTTCCCCCGGTTTTTTTTTTGAATTTTTTTTTTTAAAAACCGGGGGAAATTCCGGGGGAAAATTTCCCCCGGTTTTTTTTTGAATTTTTTTTTATTAAAAACCGGGGGAAATTCCGGGGGAAAATTCCCCCGGTTTTTTTTAAATTTTTTTTAAAAAAAACCGGGGGAAATTCCGGGGGAAAATTTCCCCCGGTTTTTTTTTTTTTGAATTTTTTTTTAAAAAACCGGGGGAAATTCCAGCGAAAAATTTCCCCCGGTTTTTTTTTTTTAATTTTTTAAATGAAAAATCTGGGAAAATCCGGGGGAAAATTTCCCCCGGTTTTTTTTTAAAAAACCGTGGGAAATTCCGGGGGAAATTTCCCCTGATTTTTTTTTTGAATTTGTTTTTTAAAAATCGGGGGAAATTCCGGGGGAAAATTTCCCCAGGTTTTTTTTTGAATTTTTTTATTAAAAATCGGGGGAAATTCCGGGGGAAAATTCCCCCGGTTTTTTTAAATTTTTTTTTTAAAAAATTGGGGGAAATTCCGGGGGAAAATTTCCCCCGGTTTTTTTTTTGAATTTTTTTTTAAAAAACCGGGGGAAATTCCGGGGGAAAATTTCCCCCGGTTTTTTTTTTTGAATTTTTTTTAAAAAAACCGGGGGAAATTCCGGGGGAAAATTTCCCCCGGTTTTTTTTTTTGAATTTTTTTAATTCAAAACGTACCATTTAGACATAATAAGCAAAATAATAAACAAAGTTGGAATTAGCTCAATGGCAAGGTATTAGTCTTGCATCCAAGAGGTCCCAAGTTCGAGTCCACACAAGAGCAAAATTTTCTTTTTTTTTAAAATTAAAACCGGGGGAAATTCCGGGGGAAAATTTCCCCCGGTTTTTTTTTGAATTTTTTTTTAAAAAACCGGGGGAAATCCGGGGGAAATTTCCCCCGGTTTTTTTTAATTTTTTTAATTAAAAACGTAATATTAATATATAATAGGCAAAACAATAAATAGAGTTGGAAGTAGTTCAATGGCAAAGTATTAATCTTGTATCCAAGAGGTCCCAAGTTCGAGTTTGTACAAGAGCAAAATATTTTTTTTTTTAAAATTAAAAACACTCTTTGGGGAAATATATTTATATAATATCAATACTATCTTGTCACTATTATTACTTATACTATCTTTTAATTATGTTTAATATATTTATAAGTATACATATGTTTATATTGTATATATATGTTTATGTAGTATATAGAATATATATATATATATATATATATTTATATAATATCAATACTATCTTTTAACTATTATTATTTATACTATCTTTTAATTATGTATAGAATATACTTATAGGTATGCATATGTCTATATATTATATATATGTTCATATAGGATATAGAAAATATATTTATATAATATCAATACTATCTTTTAACTATCCTTAATTATATTATCTTTTAATTATGTATATATTATACTTATAGGTATACATATGTCTATATAGTATATAGAATATATATGTTTATATAATATCAATATTATCTTTTAACTATTATTATTTATACTATATTTTAATTATGTATAGAATATACTTATAGGTATACATATGTGTATAGTATATATTTTTTCATATAGGATATAGAAAATATATTTATATAATATCAATACTATCTTTTAGCTATTATTATTTATACTATCTTTTAATTATGTATATAATATACTTATCAGTATACATATGTCTATATAGTATATATTTTTTCATATAGGATATAGAAAATATATTTATATAATATCTATACTAGATTTTAATTATGTATAATATATTTATAGGTATACATATGTTTATATAGTATATATTTAACTATTAATATTTATATTATCTTTTAATTAGTGGAATACATAGTATATATATATATGTTTACGTAGTATATATAATACATAAGTTTACGTAGTATAAATACTATGTATTCCACTAATTAAAAGTATATGTTTGTATATGGTATACATATGTATATAGTATATATAATATGTTTGTATATAGTATATGCTTGTATAGTGTATATATAGTATATAGTATATAGTATATGTTTGTATAGTGTATATATATATATATATGTTTACGTAGTATATATAATATATAAGTTTATATAGTATCAATACTATTAGAAGACAAAACTATTTATAAGAATCAGAAGAATATTTATTGGTATACATATGTTTATATAGTATATATAATACATGTGTTTATATAGTATAAATATTATATTTTAATTATTTATAATACATTTATTTTGTTTTTTAAAATTGAAAGAAAGAATGTTAAAATAAGAATAATCAAATAAATATATAATAAATATAAAACAAGACAAAATAGAACACAACTTCCAGCAATAGCCTGGTGGTGAAGGGTTGGTCATCTAACCTTGAGGTCACGAGTTCGAATTCTATCAATTACAAATATTTGCATATTTTGGGAGTTACTATTCCAGCGGCGGAGGCGGTTCGGGCGGGTGGTGGCGGCGGCGGTCCGGCGGGCGGCGGCGGGGTGGTCCGGCGGAATTCTGGTGGAAATTTCCCCCGGAATTCTGCCGTACTTCTTTCCGGCGGAAGAGTCCGGCGGAAATTTCCGCCGGACTGCTTTCCGCCGGACTGTTCCGCCGGAAAGAAGTCCGGCGGAAATGTCCGCCGGAATTCCGCCGGACCGTCTTTCCGGCGGAATAGTCTGGCGGAAAATTCCGGCGGAATTCCGGTGGAAAACGGCAGTCCGGGGCCATTTTTTCCGGCGGACACGATTCCGCCGGATTTCCCCAGGTTTTCCGCCGGATTTCCGCTGGATTTTTCCCCCGGTTTTGGCGTATTTTCCTGTAGTGTTTGGTACTTGATAATATATTCCTCGTGGGAACGATACTTTATTTTCACTTTATTACTTGAGTGATCCATACATTTGCAGAAAAATCACAACAGATTGTGTGGTTGATAATTTTAGTAGTTCATGTTTTGTAAACTTGATTGTCAAGCTAGATTATAATTAATTTAATTTTATTAAATGAAACTCAAAGTCCATAAAATTTGTTTTTGCTTAAGATTAGAAAAAAAATAACATATATATTTACATAACGTAAATTTTGTATGTCAATTTTTTCACCTCCGTACTTTCATCTCTTGTGGTAGGTACATTTTTTCAAGTATGAAAACATGCTATCAATTTTTGAGGCAGCTCTTTCCTATAGAATCAAATTGGATAATAAAACTACAAATCATTAGAATGTGGGATGTCATTCATTAATCAGTTGTGACACATTATCATTGGATATGATTTTGTTTGATGAACAAATAAAATTATTGTCATTCATTATATCAGCTATGACGCACTTCTAAGAAAGATATTACGTTTGGATGGGTTTTTTTTTTTCAAAAAAGGCAGGAAAAAAAAACCAAAACCAAACCTGACTTTTTTTTTAAAAAAAAAAGTTAACCAAAGTAGTTTCAAATAAAATCATATTTTAAGGCATGTTTAATTACTGTAGCAAAACACAAAGCTGCCTTACTAAATATAAAAAACCATACTAGAAAAAGTATGGCTCCAAAAGTACTTTTTTTGGCCTGTAGAAACGGGCCCTTGGATTTGATAAAACAAATATATTTAGTTTTATTCTTAATTATTAATATGACAAATTAGATTTTACTTTTTGGTTCTCTGTGTTGTAAATTGTCACTTATTTTGTTATCGCTAATCTTATGATTCAAAAGGTGCATGTTTCTTAAATCAAGTATCAAGCTAAATATTTATAAAAAGGAAAAAGAAACTTACATTCGCTATGAAACCTACTGTGTCAACATATCAAATGAGAATTTTTTGTAACTTTATTAAGAATTATAACTATTAAAGTAAGGTCAACTGCTTCAGCTTTCATAATAATTATGATATAAAAATCATTTCATCACAAGAGTTTATAATGTTTTATTTATTAATTTATAATATTCAGTTATTGTTATATTATTTATATGCGTGTAACAAGATAAACACCTACAGATTTAGATCGCAATTTTTGGAGAGTCTATTTATGTAATTGAAAAATGCAAAGTGTATAAGTGTAAGGATGGGCACCGGCCGGTTCGGAAAGATTACTATATTAGTTTTACACTATGAACTTGAGTGAGGGGCTTGCAAAAAAATGATAAGAAAATTAGGCAATACAAGTTTGAACTCGCGAGTTTTAGTGATATCCCTAGCTGCTTAAGGTTGATACGTATTTGATAGGTTATTTACTTTGACTTTCAAAACTTTGTAACTTATTTACCATTACATTATAAGATTAACATGATAAATATTATTGGAAAGCTAAGCAAAAAGGGTTCAATTGATGAAGATACAATGTTTGGTATGGTGCGCAAGATTGAGGCTTTTTTTTTTTTTTTTTTTTTTTTTTTTTTTTTTTTAATAAAATCGGCACGTGCCCGCCGTAGGGTTTTCTGTGGGGACCCCACCCCTATATAAATCAGTAAAAATGAATTACAATGGGAAGTTCGTAAAATACATGAATAAAATAACAAAAAGCTTAATGTACCGTAAATAAGGAGTACTACTCCCTTTTCAAAAATATGAGTAGAATTAAAGCATAAATTAGGAGAACAACTCCTATAACAAGAAGAAAAATACTCAAAAGAAACCTGCAAAAATAAGTGGGAACAAAGGCCAAAATCTTGAACTGCCAAGAAATGCTGAATAAGATAATCATCCTTATGTTGAATCATGTAGCTCGTGGGCCAAGTATTAATAGATCTTTCTTTGCAAAAGCAGCAGCCCAAATTATATTTAATGGCACATATCATCTTAAAATAAACCAATTTCGGCAGCCTAATTCTCCTAAATCTCCAATGTAAAAAATCCCCTGCTCTTGGAAAATTACAGTTACCCCCCTGGAAAGTATCAGAAACGGCAAAGTCTCTCCAAAACAGCAAGCCACTGCCCCCCCACTGCTGCAACTGAAACAGCAGCAACAGTATGAGGCAGCAGCAGTTGTGTTTGTGTACAGAAGGCCTAGGTAGCATGTTTCGAAAATTACAATTACCCCCCTGGCAGGTATGCAGGCCAAAAATTCTCCCCCCAACAACAAGAGCATCCCAAGACTCCACAAAGCAACACCAAACTAACCTCCAAAAACCGCGCACCATCAAACCAGACAACATGGAAATGATCAAACAAAGGAAAATAGTGGAAATAGAACACATACACAAATACCACATGCGAAACCATAATGAAACGGAGCAATTATTTAAATCTGAAGTTAGGGAAACCCCACTTGTCCATCTTAAGCATTCCATGAATTGGCCCTTGAATTTGGTTCCCTTCCAAGACCGCAGATGTCAGAGCATCGCAAGCCAAGTTAGCCATATAATCCGCAGCCTTGTTTCCCTCACGATATATGTGAGAAAAACGAACACTGGCTTTGGTTCTGAGCTCTTGAATCCCCATAAGAAGATGTGATAGCTTCCAATTGGTGATGTTGGACTGAATGAGGTGTAAAATAGAAGAAGCATCAATCTCCACCCAAACTCTTTGGAAACCACGTTTACAACACAACTGTAACCCTTGCTTCACAACTTATAATTCAACATAAGCATTAGATTGATGACCTAAAAAAAAAGTAGAAGCAACAGATCACCTCCCCACAACAATCTTGAATGACTCCTCCTGCACCCGCAACCCCCGGGTTGCCTCTTGACGCTCCGTCCGTATTGAGTTTAACCTATCCAATGTCCGGTTTCAACCAGTAAACAATACGAGGTGGGCTTGACTGTTGTGCAGAAAGATTAAATTTGAAACCCAGTTGAGCTGCCAGAAGGATATCCTCTTTCCAGCGCTTCGAAGTGAATATATTGCCATTGTATAGAATAAACAGCGAATGTAGAACCCGCCAAACAATTCGTGTGGCTAGGAACCGCCTTTATCGATGGACACAGTCATTTCTCTCCTGCCAGATGTGCCAAAAAATAAGGACAGGCACCACAAACTTGACATTTCCCTTAATGCTTGTTGCTGCTCGATTTTTCCAATGATTGAGCTGAATGGCAACATTAGCTGTGTCAATGGCAGAAATATCAAAGATTTCTGTAAAGAATGGCCAAATATCCCTAGCTTTAGGGCTTTTAAGGAAGAGGTGCTGAGCATCCTCAACACTATCCCCACAACAATAGCATCTAGAAACCATGATAATCCCCTTCTTCTGCAATCTTGTGTGGACAGGTAGCCAAGTATTGAGAAGGCGCCAAATAAAGACAGAGACAGTTGGTCTGATCTGTTTAGTCCAAGCATGCGATAAGAGCCCATTGTATTCCCAACTAGCACGAATGGCTTCAAATGCGGACTTCGTAGTAAATCTACCCAGAGGAGAGGCTTTCCAAGTCAAGATATCATCATTACCAAGAGAGATAGAGACTTGACCAATCTGGTGAACTAACTGAGAGGGGAGGATAGACCGCAACTTGCTTTCATCCCACCTTCCGTCAGTCCAATAAACATTAACAGTTTAATAAGATAGAAAGCAGAGCTTCACCATCCAACAGTCATACCAAAAGGACCAATCTCCCCAGCCTAAAATCCAGAAAAAATGAGCCTCTGTCACCGCACGAATACTCACCATACGCCTCCAAACATTAGAGTGTTTTGGGCGAGAAGGGGCATGAAGGGGGAAGAAACACTTGACATACTTCTCCCTCATGTATTTCGCCCACAGAGATGATTGTTTTCGAAATTCCACCAAATTTTCCAAGAGAAGGCCTCAATAACTTCAGCAAGTTTTCTGACATTTAATCCAGCCTCTTCGTATGGATTGCAGACATTCGACCAAGAAGTCCAATGAATTTTTTTTTGCTGGCCATAGTCACCCCAGAAGAATTTATTGAGAAGCTTGTAAATCTTGCTTAGAATAGATTGAGGAGGCTGCAACACTTGGAGGATGTACAACGGCATGGAGTTCAGAACACTTTGAATCAAGAGAAGTCGCCCACCATAGGATAGATTTGTTTTCTCCCAATCAACAATTTCGTTCCTAATCTTATCCAATATATCAGTATATAGATAGGTTTTCTTATTTCCAACATACAATGGGGCCCCAAGATAAGTGATTGGCAGTGAGGTCATGGTAAATCCGGTGGCCATCTGGATGTAATGCTTTTGCACGCTGTTACAATGTTTGCTCACCACGCATCGGCTCTTGGAGCAACTAATAATCTGCCCAGAAACAACTTCATATCTTCGCAACAAGTCCATCAATACAACAATATTTCCATCCGATGACTTAGCAAAAAGAATAATGTCATCAGCATATGCCAAATGGGAAATCACCTGACGGGAATCACCATCATATTTGAGTGAGGGGATACGCTGAAAGAGAGAATCCAAACTCCTTGAAAGCCATTCGGCTGCAAGAATAAACAGAGCTGGGGAGAGGGGATCCCCTTGTCTAAGACCACGGGAAGACTCAAAGAAACCAGTAGTGGAACCATTCACGAGCACAGAAAAGAAACAACTTTGAACATATCTCCGTATCATAGAAATCCATTTCTCGGAGAACCCCATGCTTTCCAGAACATGGAAGAGAAACGGCCATTGAAGCCTGTCATATGCTTTGGCCATGTCCAGTTTAAGGATAAGCTTGTCACTTTGACCTTTCACATTTAGCGAATGGACTAACTCTTGTGCTCAAAGGATGTTATCTTGAATGGACCGTCCAGTAACAAAACCACTCTGAGCCGCGGAGATCAAATGTGGCAAGACTTGACTCAACCGCTTATAGATGAGTTTAGAGATGATCTTATTGATGACGTTACATAGACTGATCGGTCTATAATCAGCCCAAGAGGAGGCTGTGTTGGTCTTGGAAATAAGCACTAAAGTAGTAGCTTTGAACCCTTTAGGCATTTGGCTCCCATCAAAGAAATCCAGAACTGCCTCAAAACTGTCTTGCCCCATAATATCCCAGCATGTCTGAAAGAAAACAGAAGTATATCCGTCAGGCCCAACCACACTATCGGGACTGATATCAAACACAACTTCCTTCACCTCGTCGAAAGTCGGTGTGACACAGAGGTTATCAGAGTCTGACTTCGAAATAAGTTCAGGAATACAAGCAAAGTCATCTGGTAGCATCTCATCCTCCTCCAAACTCAAAGCTTCTGGAAGAAGGCCACAACTTATTGTTTAATGTCGATTGGACTCGTGAGAACTTGATCTCCTTCCAAAATAGTGTGGATGGCTGTCCGTGCTCGTTTCTTTTTAACCAGAGAGTGAAAGAATTTAGTGTTGCGCTCCCCTTCTGCTGCCCATTTACAGGCAGCTTTCTGCTTCCAATAGCTCTCTTGCATTGCTAAGGATTTAGTGAGCTCTGCACTTGATCTGTTCAAGTTGATTAGGTTATGTTCTGAGGGATCTTGCTCGAAAAGGGGCTCGCAATTTTGAGCAGCAACCTCCTTAGCAGCCACATCATCAAAGATATTACCAAAAACATTCTTATTCCACCATTTCAGGCGTTGTTTGAGTCGGCCAAGCTTGCGTTGAAGTTTCACCATCCTTGTTTCTACGATAGGTAAATTCCAATTTTGCTGTACTTCCTCCAGAAATCCATGGTGATGGCACCACATGTGTAGAAATCGAAATGAGGATGGCCCTTTGAAAGCATTATTCTCCAAATAAATCATCAATGGAATATGATCAGATTTGTGTCAGAATAGGTGACATACTCGGGTGGTTGAGAATAAGTCAGCCCACTCGTTAGAAAGTAGCACCCTATCCAGTCTCTTCCATTTCCTCTTCTTGTCCGTCCATGTAAACTGACTTCCGATACAGCCCGTATCTTGAAACTCACAGTCTTGTACAAAGTCTGCAAATTCTTCAATATCCCCCAGCCTTGGAGTAGCACAACCTTTCATCTCGAAAACATTCAGCACTGTATTAAAATCCCCGGCCACAAGCCAAGGGGAGGAAGTGCAAATATTTCTCAATCCGTCCCATAACTCGTGCCATTCACACCTCGAGCATTTGGCATAGACAAAAGAACACAAAAATGGCTTAGCTACTGATGGATGGGAGACTTCAATATGGATGAATTGTTCATGATTCTTAAGTATAGTGATACAGGTGCTAAAATCAGAGAAGACCCAAATCTGGTTGGCCACATTAGACACAACTTGCTCAAAACCAAATCTACGAGTCATAAAGCTAGCATCGAGATCAGTCATAGGCTCAAGGATCACAAGAATATTTAACTTCTTTTTTTTCCTCAAGCGATGTAAATAACTTTGGGTATTTGAATTGGCAATACCTCTAATATTCCATACCATTATGTTTAAATTCATTAATTATTGATGAAGAAAATACCTTCTTTAGTGGGTTTACGTTTGCTCCTGGTTTGTCTCTGAATTCGAGGTGACACATCGGGTTTCTTGAGCATATTTTTCCTCTGTGCATATTCTGAATCTTGAAGGATTGCGTCATCAACTGATCCTCCCCTTTTATGTACCGCGACAGTTCTAGCCTCGTTAAAGACTAAAAGTTGCATAGGGTCATGAGCATTGGTGTTCACTGGGATGAGAGAATCATCAGCACCGGCAATATTTAAAAGACATGGGCCCCTGCTCTCATGAATCAAAGTCCGCTCTACTAGAAAACCAACGACATCCCCTTCTTGACCCGCCAAATGAGCACACCCGGAGTGGCAAGAGTCAGTTGGGGAAGCCAAATTCCCATCCTCCATGCTTGGTGAAGCCCCTTCCAAAGCATGAGGCGCAACCACAGGTCTAACACTCTCCGTTTGGTCTACCAATTGATCGCACCCAACATGGCAAAGGACCGTGGGAGAGTCCATTACCTTTGACATCTCGTTAGGTGTGTTGGAGGGAACATCTTGACTGAGCAAATTCTGATCGGGAGCAACTGGAGGGAGGTGGTGGTGGTCACCTTGAGTACGGAAACTTTTTGAAAGTGAGGGCTGATTAATGCCTTGCGTGGGGCAAGAGGCAACACCGGACTGTTGAAGCTGAAGGTCGCCTAAATTTGGAGCAGTAGCAGCTTCGTTCTCAATGTCCGGCATTTCCTCATTTTGAGTTAGTATTCCGTCTTGGGGCTGCACGACAACGTGTTGATTGGCAAAATTCTGGATGGGAGCAGCTGAAACACTGAGGCGATTATCCCCTTGGGTGGGACAAGCTGGAGAACAGCTATGCCGGTTACTGTAAGAATGCGCTTGGTGTTGTAGGCCATCTTTAGATTGCAGCAGGTTCTTACAACTGTTGGCTGCAGCGTTATCCACTTCTAGCACATCCTCCTCGTTTATAGTTTCCAGGGCTGCAAAGGGATTCATTTTACCGGTTACTGGGATTGTGCTGGGCCACTTCATCCACGTTCCCTTTACCTCTGTCCAAACGTTGTCTTCTAGTATTCGAAACAATCCGCCATTCTTGAGGAGCTGTCTCATTGGCATTTTGTCGAACATGTGGGGGTTGGTAGTAATATTTTCAATTTTTTTTTCTTGGGCATTTTGTCGAATACCTACAGATCTCTGATCTTGAATTGTTGTTTTGCATTCATTCTTGGGGTGAAAACCACGGCAGAATTCACAATAGTGAGGGAAAGGGGCATAGGATACCTTTTGTAAGATATCAGTGTCGCCATACTCAACCATAATCATCTCATCCATTGGTTGTAGGACATCGATTTCAACCAAAATGCACGCTGTACTCGGTCGAGTACGGTCCGATGTGGGCTTGTCCATGCGCAACGGCGTCCCAAGCAACTCGGTAAGCTGCCAAATGCAGCGATCGTTGGCAAGATGGGGCTTGAGCTTGGAGAATTCGACCCAAATTGGCACAATCGAAGATTCAACGTCAGGGTCGAAATTGGCGGTGCACTTGAGGATGCGCATCGTGAGACCATGAAAGTCCAAGATCTTCTTTCTCCACAACCAATTGTAATCTTCAGGTTTTGAGAGAACAATTAAACAGTGCTTTTCATCAATAATCCCAAACTGATAAACACCGTTAAGTTTGAGATTGTGAAACAGGATTCTGACAGTCTTCCAGGAAGGGCTTCCACATGGGAATTTACCCACAAGAGCATATTGATATGGCTTCATCAACATTTCACATTCTTCAGTTCAGAGTTTAAGGGCCTTCAAGCCATTTTTCCGTGTAGCATTGCCCATCGGTCCCAAGGCATTATTGAAGAACTTTTTTTGCACACGAGAAGAAACCTTAGAGAACAGTCCAGATGCGGGGTTGGTGACCTCAGCGAAGGTCCGACGCGGTGGGAGTGGGAGCGGCGGCCGCTTATCCAACAGTTTTTTGGTGTCCGTCGGCTGAAACACGGGAGGGAGTGACGGGTCAGACATACCCTTTTGTGTAACTTTGCCCCTTCTGACTTAGACTGATCTCCTTCTACTGGAGATCACCGGTAAGTCTTAGAGCTCAGATCCAAGCTTGATCCCTAACCGTCCACTGCCCCGCTCGTCTTCGCCCGTCCGTCTGCCGCCAAGCCTCCCGTCTTCGTAATCAGCTTCGTGTTTTTTCTTCCCCCAAAACTGTATAATGCTCACGTTTATTAAACTTAATTTCACAGGGCCTTCAAGAATACTTCCCGGATTTGAGACAGATCCGGCCAATTGAGGGTGTCCGGCGATGGGGGTCTGTCGATGCTTACCGGAATCCAGTCCCAACTATTGGGTCATGTATCTTAGCTGTGAAGAATACTTCTGCCAAAAATAATCTCATCTCCAATCATACCAAGAGCCATATTACGATCCTCGAGAAGAATCTGTGTTTGTTCGCGCAAGATTGAGTTAATAGACTAGGGTTACGGGACCAACTTATTTATTCATCATGCACTTCTTTTCTATTTCATAACGATGATGTATTTTTTTAAGTTAGATATCTTACTTTGTCTTTTTGTTGTAGTGGCAATAGTAAGGCCATGGCATTTGTGGGGTAATGCAGCTTATATGATTGACGATGATTGTGTCTCGAATAATACATGTTCTTTTGTACTGGTGGTTACATATCCAAAAGTTGGAGAATTTAGAGGTAATACTACATCATATTTGGTCATTACATATTCTTATATGCAGAGATCTGAGATTGATTATTGTATTTTTATTGATATAGGAACTTACATCCAAAGTCAATTTTTGGGACAAGACTTTATATTAACTTTGAAATACTTGAGGTTTTGAACGTATTTAAAAGGTATGTGTTTACACTAATTTATAATTTATCTTAATTGATATGAAAAAAAACTTATAATTTTAAATGTGCATTTGATTTTAACTTTTTTGGTGATAATTATGACATTCATATTAAAACTACACGTAGTTTGGGACAACAGAAAATGAGCCAAATGCCTTGTATATATGAGGCCATGTTTAAGAATTGAAAGACATTGTCAGAAATGTTTTAGTTAATTTCATATGTTCATACAATGGTAACATTATCTTACAAATGATTTGATAATTATGACATTCATATTAACAATACATGTGTTTGGGACAAGAAGCAAATGAGCCAAATGATTTCTGCGGCCTTATATGTATGAGGCCATGTTTAAGAGCAGAACGACGTTGTCTAAAATTTTTGAGATAATTTTATCGATTGATATAATGGTAACAATATCTTAATTACTCATTAAAGTAATTAAGATAATGCTTCATCTATTATTATTCGTTAAGATATAGTGACATTATCTTAATATTTCATCTATTAAAATAATGTTTCATCTTAGTTAAGATACAATGTCATTTCATCTATTACTCTTTGATACAGTGACATTATCTTAATGTTTCAGCTATTAAGATAATGTTTCATCTTAATTAAGATACAATGACATTATTTTAATTACTCTAATGAGTAATTAATAATATTACCATTGTATCAATAGATGAAATTATCTCAAAAATTTCAAACAATGTTACCATTGCATCAATATGAATGTCTTGCTCATTGATCATAATTATCAAATCATTGTTTAAATCTCAAAAATTTCAAACAATGTTACAATGTCATAATTATCAAATCATTAGTAAGATAACGTTACCAATGTATCAACAGATGGAATTAAGAGTCTTGCTCATTGATCTTCTTCGGACATTTCGTGCAGAATTTATAGGAGACTATTTCCCCAAACGCAATTTTTCAGATAGTGGCTTTGCTTGTATAAACCCTAACGTGTATCCAAAGAATCAAGGCAAATATATATATATATATAACAAAGAAAAAATTCTTCTAAGTCTGTGTTGTAGTTTTTTTTTTAATTGATTATTTGGATACAAGTTAGGGTTTTATACATGCAAAGCAGTGATCCTAAAAATTGATTTTGGTAGAATAGTCTCCTATAAATCAAGCAAGGAAGGCACAAAAAAGATCATATTAGAACATAATTTCACATTATCCTCCGATTTTAGGTTGCCAATTTAGACAAAATATAACAAAATGGCATGGTGCCGATCCAACACCAATGATAGCCAACATCCAACTACATTGGAGAATGGATGCAATTGGGTATTAGTCGGAAATCAACCAACATCAGCCCAATAACACCTAGTCATCTTTTCAAAATTGGTCATGGATGCTCAAATTTCCCAATGGCATTCCCAATTGTCCATTGGCCCAATACCACCTAGTCATCTTTGCTAAGTTGGTCATGGGTGCCCAAACCTCCCAAAGACGTCCCCAATTGTGACAGAACTTCTTTAGAGCATTCTCAAGGATAACATAATTGAACTGATCAATATATAATAATATAAAATTTCAAACACATAGGACATAACTTATTATACCCTCCAAGGGTGTTAGCAATACCCTGATTCATAACAATTATACAACAATACATAATCATTTCCTTAGCATTTCACAAAATCATATCTTAATATTCAAAAGAATCCAAAATTCTCAATAATTTTCAAACTCAGGGATGAGATATTCAAAATATCACATATTTCACAAACGGATTATTTATAATGCATAAAATCATAAATTTATGAAATCAATAATTATTGCAAATCAATATTTACTTCATATAGGTTCTTTCCCAAGCAAAGAAATCCTGTGATATCAAGTATAAACCTCACATGTTGTCCAAACTCACTCTACAAATGTTGCTTGTAAAGCTCTCCTGTATGTCATAACCTATATATCCATATAATACTTAAATTAATACAACATATCTAATACATATTATTATATGTATTAAACGCCAATATAATATGTATATTCTTGAACTTTTAGCTCATATCATTAACTTTCAACCCAATTTCATAATTTCATAATTAGAAGGCCCAAATCATCCCAACTCAAATTGGTTTAAATCTTAGATCCAGTGCTAATCTCATCTTTCATGAATTCTAAAATACGGTTTAAACCAAATTTAGTTAGATTACAATTTGCGTTCAAAGTATCAAATCACTTGTTTGGCCACTTGATTTAATACAACTCATCTTTCCTGACTTTAATCAAATCCATCCTATTCACAGCTGAAATCATGATTTAGGTATTAATTATTCGATATAAAAGTCTATTGTTTCTTCCCTGATTCGAACTCTCAATTTCGTTTGAATCATATCAACTTGATGGTGTCCAATTAAAAAAAAAAATCCAATATTATTTCAAAATTTTCCAATTAACAAGTAGAGAAGATGTACGGACCTGATATTCTCTAACATTTTAGATTTTAAATATGTATTATTTGAAGTTTATATGATTATTCTATATATATACTGATGCGGGTCGAATTCGGGAGCTGGTCAACCTCGGTCGGTTTCTCTGGCCGAGTATGTGAATGAAGGTGTTTGAACGGGAAGTTAATCTACAACAAGGGAACGACTATGTGAGCTAGCCGAGATGGGTCTCGGCTAAGACCCTCCGATGCTTAAGTCAGTCGATTGGATTTTGAAGGGATTCGAGCAGAGTAAGGGTACTGAACATAATTAATGCGTGTCTGTTACCGTAAATACGGGGGTATTTATACTACGTCCAGGTAGACAACGCTCCTGTGGGCCCGCCAGGCCAGGTAGGTCGTTGAGGGCTGATGTAGGCGACCTATGAGCCTAGTAGTAGGGTCTGTAGGCGCTAGCTGGCGCTCCATTAATGAGGTATGGGATTTGGTGGCTCCCTCATACTCAGTCTAACGGAGTATTTAATACCAGCAGGGATCCATTGGACCCAATATGTTCCCAGTCGATCCTGCGATCGACCTGGAGGGTCGAGGAGCTGGGTTTGAGCCGAGAGGGAAATCGTCTTGTTGGGCTCGACGGGGAGAGGGGTTAGCCAAGCCGGTCGGAAAGGCCTTAAGGGAAATCGATCGGGGACACCAGCGAGCTTGTCGTTAGAAAGGCAGTCGAGAAGTCCGGTCGGAATTATGCCATGTCATATACATATTATGTGAAATCTTTCTTTTAAATTGTAATACATGCATCTGTTTATTGACAAAATGCATAATTATATCAATTGAAATTATTTTCTTCTTTATTCATTTATTAATCATAAAGATTCACAATTTTTGAAATATATATATATATATATATATATATATTAGGATTGGATTATTTTATAAAAATCTAGTTATTCAAATGTCATTTTCACTATAATAAATGATATTAAATGATAGGATCGTGAGAAAATACTAGATAAGATTAATCAATATTGTATAGGATATATATATATATATACACCAAAAATATCTTGAAAAATATATATGTATAAACATACAATTTTCGAAAACTGTATTAATATAAATAAGATTATATGATATTATTTCTTTAGATATTAGTTCATAATAAAATTGGAATAGCTGTAAAATTTGTAAAATATCTCAAAAATATACATTTGGATATATATATATATATATGTTTGTGTGTATGGACCAAAATTATCTATATATATATATATAATAAATATATATTGAATATAAATGTCTTATTCTTTGAAATATTATTCTTCCTATACATTAAATAACCTCCACACTTGTAAAAATTCTTCTAAAAAAATTTACAAATGGCCTAATTATCTTAATATAGAGTATGACTCATAAAAATTTAGGGTAACACTTAAGCTAATTAGAGTACCATTTGTGCACATGAGTTGGAAAATTTCATTAATTAACCTACTAATTAGTTGTAAGAGAACAATTATTACAAATTGACTTTATTAATTAAATAATCCTATTTCTTACTCTAAAAATTATCAGTAGGCATTTAACGTTTACACAATACAAACACACGCATATACACGACCACAAACACTCACACTCTCTTATACCCACTTTTCTTCATCTCACTACTCTATATACAATATATATATAGTATATAGAAAGAAATTATAGTTATACAAGCTAGAATTTTTACTTAATTACATGAGTTTTAGTTTTATTTGTTTAAGTCCTATATTTACTATCATAAAATAATACCAGACTCTATTATGCTACCACAAGTTATTTCCAATCATGCATTTAGTTGTATTTATACATTTTTATGCTCAAGCTCAAGAAGGCATGTATGTTTTATTATTTCAAAATATGCCTTAGTTATGCTTTTATGTTGTAAAATTATGCATGAAAGCATGTTTCTTTTGTGTAAAAATCTATATTGTGTAAGCCGGGCCCAAATATGTTAGGGGTGGATGATATAGAGTTTGGCCGGCCGGTAACGGATTTGCCAGTCTTAAAAGGGTTTTCGCCCTCCATCATTGGCTAATCCCTCCTTGCACGGACGGAGAGTTCAAGAAGTATAAATGACGCCGCAAGAGATATAAGGAAATCACAAATGTGTGAAAAAGATAATATTATGTGTACATATACCACACACTCACCTCATGTTATTACGTGAAATTTCTACTGAACATGTATCTTGGCATCTCTTTATATGATGATTTTAGTCAGAAATGAGACGGAGAATACGAAAGAAGATAGCGAGGAGCGATTCGGAGCTTTTAGTGAACAAAGTTTATAACTGTTGTCTCGTATTTATAGTAAAAGTCTTAGAACTGTTATTATGTAATAAAGTTATTTTTATGTTATTATGTTTCAAATGAAGTAGTCGGATGTATTTTTAATAAATTAGTTGGAAGCTTGAGTCGTTTTAGAAGGCATACAAAAACAAACACAGTATAAAATCAATGAACCATCCAAAACCACTCTTGAAATGCTGAAATGAAGCACCTATTTATAAGACGGGTAAGCCCGCTTCTTGACAGCGAAAACCACTGATTAAGAAAAAATATAGAGCTAAAATTAGGAGTTTCAAAAACGGACCTGACCTGATGACCTGAACATGACCCATAGGTTTGGGTTTGGGGTTTTCGGGTTCGGGTCAAATCAGGTCGGACCCGAAAATTGACCCGAAAAATAAAATCGGGATGGGTTGGGTTTGGGTCATCCCGGGTCAACCCGAGTAACCCGAAATTGAATATTCGGTGACCCAAAACCCGATTTAACCCGAACCCAACCCGATTTTAAAAAAAAATATTATTCACTTAATGATTTATTTTTCACTCTCGAAGACTTTAATCTTTGATATTATTTTTTTTATTCATTCACTTATTTTATTTTTTCCTTTTAGAACTATCTGATTTTTAATAAAATATTTATTATTACATTTAAAAATAAATACAATTCATTTTTTACTAAATTAAATAATGAGATTGAACTTGAAAAGAGTTTAATATAATTAACAAAGAGTTCAAATATTCTCTTTATCAAGAACAAGTTAATAATGTGGTTATAGTCTTGTAATACTTAAAAACGATTTAAGAAATCAAAATAATATATTTGACTATCATATATCATTGTTTTTATTTTCTTTACCTTTTCATACCCACTAGTTTAGTATTTGGCCTGACAATTTAAAATTTTCAACACAATTAAAGACATTATATGTAGTATTCTCGAACCATTTTCTTAACAAAAGAAAAAAAAACTTAATTTATATTGATAGGAAGAATGATAATGGTATAAAAAATTATGTTATGACTTGTGATTTTTCTGCAAAGATTGTGTTAATAGTATGTAATATTATAAAATATAATATTTTTTTTCAAAAATAAAATAGATTAAATAATATAAACATAGTCTACGTAAGATCAATATGTTAATAGTATAAAAAGTATAGTTATTTCATTCTTATTAGTTTACTTAAATTTTATTATGATTTATTTAAAAAATTCCTACTCCATGAATCACAAATTTTCAAATAATTTCATATAAAATAATCTAGAATTTAATGATGAAATTTATTCTAATGTGATCTAGAATTTAATATTTTGGTATTATGTTAATGTTAGGAATGAGTTTAATCTTTTGGTGTCATGTTTAATTATATGACATTATGTTAATGTTAGGGATAAATTTGATTTTATGTTTCTTTTGGAATATTAGATTTGTTTTCTTATTTTTTGATATTATTTTTAGCAATTTCTTTTGGTTACAAAAATCTAAAACTTTGAAAAAAATAATTTTTTTGGGTCGGTTCGGGTTGGGTCGGATCATTGGATGACTTGAAAATAAATTAGGTCAACCCGAACCCAATCAGGTTGTGTTCGGGTTGACCCTTTCGGGTTGAGCTTCGGGGCGGGTCAGGTTGGAATTTTTCATATTATACCCCTAACTCAACCCGACCCGAACCCACCCGGACTCACCCGAATTGACACCCCTAGCTAAAATACCAAGTGATAATAACAAGGTACATAATAAGAAAAGGGCAAGTGGAAGTGGTCAACAAAAAATGAGGCCGACCTCAAATTAACCTCACGCAAGCCAACACACACTCCAAGTACATTGCCAGAGCCAAAAATTTGTATACAAACTCTTTCATGGGAACTAATAAAGGTCGAAACAATTTTTATTATACCCTTCTTTAATTTTCAAAATTTTAAAATAACCCACTTTTTTAAAGTATTTGAAAAATACCCTAGATTACCTTTTCAAACCTCGGTTTTACTGTTCATGTGGGCCGGAGTGTTTTCTTAAAAACCCAACTTTGATTCTTTATTTCACTAAAACCCATCCTAAAGTATTTTGATCATTTTAGTACTTTTACCTATAAAATTTCTTTAAAAACATGTTTAAAATAGAGAAAGTCACAATCATCCTTGTTCACATTGTTTAAAATTAAATCTTAAAGTTTTAATTACTTATTATTTTTTCCTTAAATTTGTAATTTTAAATCAAGTAAAACCCCCCTCTTTGTAATAGGTATCAGAGCCATAAAGATCAATAAAAACTTATAAATTATGGAATATTTAGAATTATTAAAATTATCAATTATAAATCTGTTAATTATTAAAGAGCTATTTATTTACTTATAGGAAATAAATAATAAAGAATTTAATGAAGAATTAAATTTTGAGTTATTATTATGTGATTTATCATGTGATGAAACTGATTGGCAGTTACCTTCTCCATGAAGAATAAACTGTTTCAACACACTAAAAGGTTCCAAAAGGTTGAGAAGAATCTCAAGATTTTGATGTCTCTAGAGAAAGAAGCCAAGGAATATAAATATGCTAGAATAAGAGAAAGTTAAAGTCTTATAAAACACGTAGAGCAATAATGATTCTACTTAGCAATGCCTAATTATACATTGTATAGGCTTCGAGTAGAATTGTATCTATATCAAAACTAGTTGGATTTTATTTTAAGAAAGCCAGCTTATCATAGAGGAGATGCTATTAGAATTTGTATTTTGGAAAACAAAAGAAAACAAATAAATAAAGGGCTTGATGTTATAAGTCGATTATGAAAACAAATAAACATCTTAAACGATGGATACTGTGACGACCTGAAAATTCTTATTATTTAAATAATTGATATAAAACATTATAATTCTTGAAAATTTCATTATTGGTTGTTATTTTCAAATTTTAGAATGATTTTGAGAGTAATTTGCATTTTGAACGGTAAAGTGCCAATTTTCGAATTTCGATTACCACTCTTGGAAAATTCATCTATTAAATACTTATGAGTTTCAAAAATAATATAACTAAGTATTCTAGACTTTTATGCATGGAGAAAATCAATTTTGAATGAATTACATGATTTTCCAAATTTTAGAGGAATTTGACATTCGAACACAATTTTCGAACTTTCTATGTCCTAAATTGCAATTTTCGAAAACTTAACTAAAACATTTGTAATTTCTGGGAAGTATACATATAATTCTTGATTTATAAAGATTAAATTTCATAATTTTGGAATGTTTCTAAATTAATTATGAATTTTCGGATTTTATGCTCCAAAACCCTAATTTTATGCCCTAAAACCCTAATTTTAGGTTTTTAACAATAAAATAAAGGCAAATTCGAATTTTATCTAAAACAAGTAGATAATTTCAGATCTTATACAATTATGGCAATAAAATAAAATCAGATTTTGGTTGATTTTCTTTAGTATTTTATTAAAATATCCTACACTAATAGAAGATGAATTTCTTCTAGAATTTATACACTTGTGTGGTCTTCTATCATTTAGATCCATGACTCATGGATTAGGGTTACACCAAGGCTAGAAATAGATGAGGGAGGTGGAAGATTTCATTTAATTAGGCATTTAATTTTAAGCCTAGTTGGGAGATTTGCATTAAATAGGGAGATTTGCATTTATTAAACCTTGGTCCCCAAGTCTTGCCTTCTACCTTCATTCTCCACTATAAATAGGACCTCCCACACACTTCCCCACCCCCAAAAACGTCCTCACACATTCACACACTATACTCTCTCAAGTTTCTTCCACAAACATCATCCTTTCACTCTTCTTTATACCCCTTTCAAGTATAAACTAAGGTAGAAACCTACTTTGATTTCATAAGTGTTTTCTTTCCTTCTTTTGAGTAGGATCTTCCTACAAGGCAAGCTTCCATACTTTTGTGCCAAGCTATGTAAAATACACAAGCTTGATTGGCCTTGAGTGATAGCTTTTGCCAAACATGCCCTCCAATTTTGGGCTTAGAGATATTTGCTCCATGTTTATATGCTTTATTTGCTATATTCATGTTGAAATGATTGTCTTGTTATTGTGCTCATAAAGTGTGATTAGTTATTAGGATTCTCTCTTGAATTACTCTTTGATAGGTATTTTGTGTTTGTGATGTGCTTAGGAAGGTTTATTAGATATGTTATGGTTAACTTGTTAGCTAGCAAATCTATGCAAATATGTTAGATCACAAATCTTACTATCTTTATGTATATGAAGTAGTTGTTTTTAAGTATGTAAACTAATTTTCTTGCAAAAATGGTATTTTTGAGAAGAAAACATATTGATCTTAAAAAGTGTTTAAAAGTAAGTTCGTAGTTACATAAGTATACTAATTTTCTTATTAAACATATCAAACTTATACACATATTTGTTTTTCTTAAAAGAAATGAGATTTGTTATACATATACCAATTTTTCATAAACTTCCATGATTATGTGATTATGTGATATTATGTGAATGGGCCCAAATGTGCCGGAGTGGTTTGGGTGTGTTCCGCCGGGACATACTATTGAGTAGCCGGTTTTAAGAGTTCACACTCCCTCCATCTCCTAATCCCCCCTTGGGTAGATGGAGTGTTCTACTCAAGAGAGAGGGTCGTAGGGAAATATTCGGCGTATGCCCGGGATACGACCACCGGAGGATAAGGCAGGCGGGAGAAATGTGCTGATTGTATATTCGGCATGGGTAGTTATAAGGGTCACTGTTAGGTGACGAAAGGTAGAAAAGTGCAAACTTTGTGCTCTATGTGTGCTTTATGTGCAACTAACACCCGAGCACCTTATGTAATTAAAGTATGTATTTCTACTCAACCGTCGCGTTGACTCCTCCTTTCCAATACTTTTTAGACAGAAATGAGATAGCGGATCAGAGTGGCGCAGCGGAAGCGTTTTGAAGCCATTCATGCGATAAAGTTATTTTGTATTTCTTTTGAAAATTTTAACTTTTGTATTTTGTACAAATTTTATGTGAAAATAATTATTCATACAACTATGAAAATATTACCGTTGCGCGTTTCTGTCCAATTTTATTTTAATAAAATAAAAGGGTATTTTTCCGGGTCGTGACAGATACATAGTATAAATCTAATTCTGAGTTTAAATATAATTTTCGAAGAATATAATCGAGAATATGAACACATTAAAACAGAAGAGAATAAAGCAAAAATACAAAGTTGCAAACAAAAGATAAAAGCTACCCAACAAAATGCTCAAATATCTTGGAATAGATATAAAAACTACAAATGGATAAAATAAATAAAAATATTGAAGAATTAAATACATGAATGAATAAAATACTTGAATTACTATATGTTCTAAGTCAAAAACTTAAAGAATTAAAAACAGAGGTTCAAATCTTAAAGATCTGTAATTCAAACGTTGAAGACTTAATAAAGAACACTTGTCTTAAGAAAAATAAATTTGACAAGAAAATAAAAGAAAGAGAAATTATGATAAAGCCAATAAAAACTGTTAAAGAAACGGTGCATCCAAATTCCTTTGATGCATATATGATTAATGTTGAATTACCTAAAATATTAGCTGAAGAAGAAGCTCTTAAAAAGGAAGAAAAGGGTAAAGACATAGCTACATCATCTAAACCACCTAAAGAACAAAATTCTGAATCTGAGACAAATAAAGATGAATGAAATTAATGAATTAATTGATCAATTTGAAAAAATAGATCTTTCTGGAATAGAGGAATATGAAGTATTAGTTAACACAAATAATACAACTAGAGGCTCAAGTGGTACAATAAAACCAGAAAATTTGGAAACAAAAGAATCAGAAATGATGTCTATTCCTAAATATAGAAGGCAATATTATAATCATATAAAGAAAAATAAAGATCATAAACAATTAGATAAATTCACTCTAGATACTAATTATAGTGAAACTATAAATCATGGAGGTTCTAAATTAAATATAGATTGCAAAGCGGATACTAAAAAAGCTATAATTTCATGGGCAAATACTATGAAAGTTTTCTTTTTATATAACGCTGATGATACATGGAGATCAAATAGACAAATAGATTATTTAATTGCTACATTTGATGGTATTGTTTTTAATTGGTGGCAAGGATTAACTGAAAACACTAAAGCTTTGATAAAAAGAAATGTACAAACTAAATTAATAGATACTACTAATAAAGGAATCGAAATGTTAGTTGCCTATCTTTCTAGTGAATTTCTAGGAGAAAATTAGCATGACCCTG
Organism: Petrea volubilis; assembly: GCA_026212405.1. Lineage (NCBI taxonomy): Eukaryota > Viridiplantae > Streptophyta > Magnoliopsida > Lamiales > Verbenaceae > Petrea > Petrea volubilis. The sequence goes on along the minus strand of CM047886.1, from coordinate 7,663,635 downwards.
ATAAAGAAAGTTCTAAAGAAAAAGAAGAAGTAAGAACTAACTTGATAAATCTTAGAATTTGTAGTTTGAAGAATTTAAAACAATATACATGTGAATTTAAAGAATATTATTATTTTATCCAATATTATAGTAATGAAGATCAGAGTGCAGATCTCAATATGTACTTTTTAAAACTTTCACATCCTTGAAATAAATATATAATGAATAAAAGGAAAGAAGAAAATAAAGATTCAACTTCAGCTCTAGGAAGACGGATTAGTTTCCTCTTTTCAGAGTTAAGTAAATTATGTAAATCTCAAGATTTATATAGAAGAACTAAAAAAATTTCACCTTTATATTGTAATGAATTTGAGGTACCCAGTCAATGGGGATGTAATAAAGAAAGAATTAATACAAAGAAAAGAAGGTTTCATAAAAAGAAGTATAAAAAATATAATAATTTTCAAAAGAAAAATATAAAACCAAATAGAAGATATTTTAAAAGAAAACCTAACTATAAAAGAAATAAAAATCTTTCACAATGCCAATGTTGGAATTGTGGAGAAATTGGACAGAAATCACCAGAATGTAAAAAACCTAAACAGATTCGAAGTATAGAAGCTGAATTTATAGAACTTCAAGATGAATTATCTGAAGTTTCTGATATAGAAAATTATCTAGATAAAGAAATATATATTGAAGAAGAGAAATATTCTAGTAATTCTGAAAATGAATAAAGATATAATTGAAACTGAAGATTCAGATAAAAAAGTAGACATCTATGAAGGATCAGAAGGTTATGCTCAACTAATAACCTTTGATCAAGAAACTTTATTAAAAATAAAAGGTTTAAAACTTGATGCAACTAATCCCACTAAAAGTATGCTAAAGTCTTTTAGTAACTTAATAAAAAGAGAAAAGATAAATATCTATGATTATCATGTAGTTGAAAAATCTATAAATGTTGAACATACTGAGGGGCAAATTAGATTAAATTTGCTTACTAAATCCTCAATAAATCAAGCTTTAAATAAAATCAAAAATAAAGAAGTAAGAAAGAAGATAAAATATGTTTATCTTGGTAGAATTCAAATCCTAGTTAAAGCTTTATTTAGAGGTGGAATAGATAGTCCTATGGTTATTTCACTTCATGACCAAAGGTTTATAGATGCTAAAAATAGTCATTTGGGAACAATTGAAGGAAATTTAATATACTCACAATTTCGTTTTGATTGTTATCCAAAATATAGTGTTGATATAAATGATAAGAATATAAATGATACTTTAAGTTTACACTTCCAACTTTTAAAAGATTTAAAACTTAGAGATAAAAGTCAAGCATTTACTTTTTATTATATAGCAATTTATGCTTTTACTAATAGCAACTATGGTAAAATATATCAAGATAAACCTTATATTAAAATTGATAATGAATTTCGAGATATAACAACAATAAAGTTACCCATGATAGAAGAAATTAAAGAAATACAAGATTATGAAATTAAAATAAATAGAAAACCCATTTTAGAATACGGATCTAGTAGTGGTATGATACCACAAATAGATTTTGGAAAAAATTCTATATCTAGGAAAAATGTTAGTAAGTTACCACTTACTAATATTGAATTTACAAGACAAAACATAACTAATACAATGGTGATAAATGGAAAATATTTTAATGGTCAAGAATATATTAAAGGACCAAATATATTAATTGATACAGGAGCTAGTGGCAATCACCTTGCAAAACATAAAAATAAAGGTTTAATTGCAATGGTTGCTTCTACAATATTTCAATATAAAAATTTTGAAGGTCAAGTAATAACTTGTGATCAAAAGGTACAAGTTTCAATAATTTTGAAGATTTAAGAATAATTGTACCTTGTTACATAGATAGTGATATGGCAGGAGACTATTACGATATAATTCTAGGTAATAGTTTCTTAAATCAATGTGATTATTATAAAATAGAGAAACATGGTGTTACACTACAAATTGAAAATATAAAAATCTTTTGTAAAAAGCATGAAGGGGATTAATTTTTCTTTTAGTGTCTTTGTACAACTAACAATACAAGATACTCATATAACAACATGTGCCTTAATAGATAATGGTTCAGAAATAACTTTGTTTAAATGCTTTCTCTATACTAAATGGCAAGAGAATGGTAAAATAAAGATAAAGGGTGTTACGGGTCAAGCCGAACATATTAATAAAAAGACAGATCAAGTAAATGTTATATTAGGAAGTAAAATTATTACCATAAATACGATATATGACTATAACTCACTGGAAACTGATATATTGTGAGGAAATGAGTTCCTACAACAATTTCAGTTTTATTTACAGAATCTTTATTCTGTTATTCTAAAAACTAAATGTAATCATTATTTAAAATTACCACGAATATATGAGCCATTCAGAGTTCAGCCAGCGAAGCTTGATGAACCGTATGATAAAATTTCGATAAAAATACATAATATAACAATAAAACGGATAACTCTTGAAGATGTAATAAATAACTCTTGAAGATGTAATAAAACTTATAAATAAAATGGTATAGTTTTATCTGAAAGAAAGGCTGTAATTTGTAAAGAAGAAATTGAATTTTTAGGGTTAAAATTAAATAAAGAAGGAATTAAACTACAACCCCATATATCTAAGAAAATTTGTGAATTTCCTGATAAATTGGAAAATCGGAATCAAATTAAAAAATTTCTCGATTGTTTAAATTATGCTGAGGGATTCATAATAAATCTTGCTAAAAAGAAGCATGAGATTCAAAAATTGCTTCGAAAAAATAATACTAAAGGATGGAGTAACCAACATACAGAAATTGTTAAAAATCTAAAAAAAGAATGTAAAACTTTGGCTGAATTAAAACTTCCTGATGAAAACGATAAATTAGTTATACAAATGGATGCTTCAGATCTTTATTGGGCAGCACTACTTAAAACCGATCTCAATGAGATATGTAGGTATACAAGTGCTTAGGACTGTAAACGAATATTAAACGGGGCAGATATGCTGTATTCGAATCCATATCCGATTAAATTTTACCGTATCCGTATCCGAATCTGAATCCATCGGATATTGGCAACCTATATCCGAATCCGCATCCGGCGGATATTTTACGAATTCAGATATATCCGTATCCGTTTAGTATTTTTTAAAATATAATATAATTATGAATTTTTTGATATCCGAATATCCGAATCCGCTAACAATTATCCGAATATCTGTTTAGATATCCGAATCCGTTTATCCGAATATTTGATTGGATATCCAAATTCGTTTATCCGAATATCCGAATCTGTTTATATTTTATCATTAATACAATTAATATAATTCATATTATTCATTCCTATTTTTCTATTTATTCTTATAATGTATATAAATTAATAAATAATCTAATTATATCATATAAAGAGTAAGAAGAGATAAGGATATAATAATAATAATAATAATAATAATAATAATAATAATAATAATAATAATAATAATAATTTAATATAATATATCGAATACGGATAACGAATATATCCAACGGATATACAATCGGAGCGAATATTAAACGGAGCGGATATCTAATTACCATATCCGTATTCGTTTATTACTCGGATACCTATAATCGGATACGGATATATCCGTTTTAAACGGATGCAGATAATATGCCTCGTAAACGGATACGGATGCGGACGGTAATCGAACTTTTGGTTTTCCGTTTACAGCCCTACAAGTGCTACTTTCGGTCAAGCGGAGGTCAATTATACAACCCATGAGAAAGAACTTCTAGCCATCATAAAAGGAATTCAGAAATTCTCTCTCTTTTTATATCAAAGACCTTTTAAAGTTCAAACCGACAATACCCACATACAAGCCTTAGTTTTCAATAAATTACCAAATACGCCCCAATACAGAAGGCTACATAGATGACAAGTTTTTCTGTCCTTTTATAGTTTTAAGATAGAGTATATAAAAGGTTCAGAAAATTTCCTAGCCGATTTCATTTCTAGAAATACAAACTTTGGAAAACAATGAGTTCTCCAACTCTAAAATGGATGAGATGGGTATGCATTTCCCTATAAATGCAAATAGAGTGATTGTATGCACTATACATACAGCTAGTCCACTATCTAACGGTTGATGGTAAAGACTTTTCAAATCCGTTGATGGGTGACAATTTCCCAAAAATTGTGTTGATGATACAAATCATCTTATAAATTCTTATTTTTCTGCAGGAATAAATTTATAAAGAAAGATGGATCTTGAAGAGCTAAAGAATGAGATAGACGATATTATTTTGGCCTGTCAAGACATTGTTGACAGTAATAAATCTCTTAAAGATTTGATAGAATTGAATTTTAAAACGGTAACAGATATTTCTCAAGAAGGATTTAGAAGAGCCCTTTTCCTTCAAGAAAGTCTAGATTTGTCCCTTGAATCTAGAAATAAAGAAAAAGAAAAAAATGAGTGATTCTAAAATGAGAGTGATAAAAAGGAGATCAATAAAGGAAAAGATAAAGCAGAGTCTTCTGGAAGTCAAGATAATAAACCATTATCTGATAAAGACTTTTTGGACTCTGTAAAAAATAAAGAGAAAACTTCTCAAGGAGATGCTGAAGTTATTGAAATAAAAATCAATAAATCTGAAAGCTTCAACAGCAGGGGTTCCAATGAAGAATTTGTTCCTACAAATAAATGGGAAAGAGAATATAAAGAAGTTGCTGAAGAAGCCTATAGATAGGAGAATTCCAGAACACTATTCTACTCTAAAGAATATAGTATTCATCCACGAATTACCGCCATATTTGGAGCTGATCCACATAAAGTCTTTCAGCTTGCAAACTATGAATATCTAGATCTGCTATATATTGGAAAAGATCTAAAGGAAATTTCAGAATTTGATAACCGCTTTAAATATCAGGTTAGTCAAGTTGCTAGAAATAAAGAAGTCGTACTCAAGTTCTATTCTATAGCCCAGAACCTGAGATGCGAATTTGGTATGAGGTCAAACATATGATCACCATAGATGTTATAACCACAAACTTAAAGATTGAAACTGGTATAAAATAAATTTGATCTTTCAAGTTCACCAGCTCATGGATCACATAGCGAAGAGACATAGCAATTAAAGCCATGGGAATTAAAGCTCTTTGGGAGCGACAATATAAAACTCTCATGCAGGCCAATAATTGGATTTTATTGAGGAAAGGAGGACAAATAAAATCTCCACTTCTAAAGGAATTCCCCACTAAATTTTTCAGACATGAATTCTATTGCACAGAGACTACAAGGAAGAAAGTTTGCAGAATGATTGGTTGTTGCAAATCATGATGTAAGCGCTTACGTCAGTGCAAGGAGTGACCGATGCCATGACGTCGTCATCCACTAAAGCATTACGGCAGACAGCTGTGGGAGGCAGCTTTTGACCTCTGATGATAAAGAAGATAAAGATAAAGATTCCAGCGCATAAAGATAAGGTCGGCGGACACCAAAGAAAAATTTGAAGTCCGAATAGTTAGATTTTAAATTCTATAAATTGTGCTAAGTTTTCATTTGTACTCAGATCGAAAAAACTTAGATCAAAAAATTCAGACTAATTTCTCACTCTGAAAAATATCCATAGTATAGGAAACCAGCTTTTATAGATCTTTGTAAACCCTCTTCTAAATCATGTTTGTATAAATCCTTTTTGAAGGAAATAAAACCAGTTTATTTTCATAAATTTTCAAGTTTAGAAATTTTTCTATAGAAATCTTTTAAACTTGTATTTCTCCTATTTTTCTAACAATTCTCTAACCCTACGAAGGCCGTAGTGATTACACCATTCGAGACAGTAGCCGTTTGGAATCGTAAGTCCCGTGAAGCCAGGAAGGCGTTTGGGCTAAACCCAGCCAAGCTTGTCGAGGTGATTGAAGACGAGTCCGGAATGAGGATTAAAGAATTAAGGACTTCAAGGAGGTAATATACTTTTAAAAGATTTAAATAGAAATATTTTTCTACTTGATGTTATGAAAATATATGGTTTTAGAGTACTTTATGATTAATTATGAGATTTGTTCAAATGTATGATTATTGTTTGGATACATAAACTATAGAGATGGGAAAAGATTTTGATATCATTAGAGGATCTACTTGAAGATTTAAGTATTCTTATTGCAACGTATAATAATAAAGAAGATTATGTTCTTGATTTTATCAATAAAAATATAAACCATGAAATTCTTAAAAATTATGTTAAAGACCTAGAACAAATAGACAAAGAACTAAAAGAACTTTGGGAAGAAGATAGAACATTAGACAATTATATTCTTATGACTTGTAAAAATTTAGAAAGAATAAAATTAATAAAATTCATATATCATGAAAATTGGGATATACCTTACTTTTTCTAAAAATTAGAGATCTAAAATCATAATAAATTGAAAAATTTGGATAATAAAGCAAATATAGAAACTTTGAATAGTGAAATTACTATTCAAATAGTAGAATCACTATTTAAAAGGGGTAAAATGAAAAACCTTTAATGAAGAAGGATATTTTGAAAATAAATTTGTAAAACTAGGATAATTTAACGGTATTGGTTCAACTGCAATTGTAACCTTGTTTTGTCAACTGCAATCGTAATACAACCATGATATTAGCATGCAACTTTTTGAGGCTAGCAATGAGTTAGGAGTTGACTAGCATAGTTTTGATTATGCTATTACATAATGGATTTGTAGTGTGAGACTTGTACCACATATATGAATAACTTGAGGTTTCTTGCATGATAACATGTTCTGCATGGATTATGGTTCGCCGGAATGCCGTTATAACGACCGAAATGGTTGGAACGGAATCGAAACGACGGCCTCCGTTCCACTATTTCGGCCTATAACGGTGATAGGTTGATGCGGCGTTTCCGTGGCCGTTCCGCCAATTTATCGGCTGTTTTATTGTATCGGAACGGGAATGGATCGGCAATGGTGCGGAGTAAAGGTCAATCGGAGAAGACGAGGCAAGCTTGGCAAGTTATGGCGGCGGGGCAAAAGATGCAAGGATATTTTGTAGAAGACATTCATCTCAAAGTCTAATCAAGAATAATAATAACCTATTGGGCATTTGGGTTAAGATGGGCTAATTGACATAAGTTCAATTCAGTTAAAATGGGCTTATTCTCATTAAGTGGATTGAGCCCATTCTTTTAAATTAAAATGTGAGCCCATTGATTTCAATTCATAAATATTTTAATTATTTATATACATTTAAAATTATAATACATTTTAGTCATAAAAAAAAGCGCAAGATTTAAATATTTTTAAATATGAAATTTAAAATTATTTAAATGCATTTAAAATTATAATACATTTTGTATCTTTTAACATATGAAATTTCGCAAGATTTAAATATTTTTATTTAATTCATAATAAGTAAATTAAAATAGAAGAATAATAATTTTTATAATATGGTTGTTCTATTAATTTCAATTTTTTATTGATTAAAATTTAAAAGAAACAAAGGCATTTTGTGCAACAAATAATTATGGAATTATTTGATATTGGAATTGAGTTAAAAATGTGTAATTATGTTTGCTTTTGTTTTTACAAAAAAAAAAAAAAATTTCAAGACCCAAACCAAATAAAATAAACTTTTCAAAGTATATATATCTTTCAAGATATTATTACAAAGGTATTTATAAAAAAAATACATATTTATATTTTTTAATCTATAAATTATCATATATTTTTGAATTATTAAAGTAATAATAATATAAAAATATATATATGTGGAACGGCCGCAACCGTTCCGCAATATTATAGTGGAATTGGAACGGTAGCCTTTGTTTTGTTCCCCGCAACCATTACGGTGAACCATGGCATGGATAACAACATAAGGAGTGGGAAGAAGAGAGAGGGATTTGACCGATTACTTTCAAACATTGATTAGACAAAGGTTTAAGTTATCAAACATTGGAGGAAGGATTATAATCTTGATTTTCACTAACAACGTAGCATTATATTAGGTGGAGGTCGTCTATGAATAGAGATTTAGATATTAATGACAAATAGGATACGATCATTAGTAGGATATTTATATTCAAATTTAGTATATCATTATAGATTACCTTATCTCTATTTTTCTATATTATTAGATTCGATCAATTCGGAGTAGGACTTGACTATGAATTTGTTCGAATTTTAAGAAACCTATCGATAGAGGTAAGTGGTTTCTTCCCTCTATTTATTTTATAAAAATATGTTTTTCTTAAATTTATGCATTCGTTGAAAAAATTATTTTTGTATATAAAAAGTGGATTTGAGCATGCTATTTTACGAATTTTTTATATGAAAAGCTAAAATTATTTTGTGAGGTGATATATGTGTATATATGAACATGCTCTGAACACTTGAAATTCTATCGGTAGGAATGAGTTCCCAAATTTTTGACTGTGCTACGGGGTACAGTATCAATTTCCAAACCCACTTAACGGGGTTATAGTTAAGGCCCTCCTACGGGTAATAATAGTAGTGTCTGAACCCACTTAACAGGGTTATAGTTAAGGCCCTCCTAGGAATAACAATAGTAGTGCTCGAACCCACCTAACAAGGTTATAGTTAGGGGCTTGATCAAATTGGCCAATAGAAATTCCAAGTATTCACGATCACAGATATGTAAATAAATGTGTTTGATTCTGTTATGTTATCTATTCTGTTACTTGAAAGTGTAAAACCCTGATTTGAAACTTATCTCTTTTACAAGTATGATTTTCATGTTATGTATGTATGTAACTTGCTCGAATCCGATAGAAGGTTAAGAAATTCCTTATTCGGCGAGTGCGCTCACACCACAAATAACTATGTTGCAGAGAATAGTACCGACAAGGGTCAATTTTTTGGTTGGTGATCGAATCGAAACACTTCCTCACTAGAGAACTTAGTTATCGATATTTAGTTGTGTTGTTTTCCTTAAAGACTGTTTATAGAGACTATTATAGATTAATGTCTTTGAACTTGGTTTGTAATAGTTAGGGTTATTATCGTTTCCGCTGAGATGTTCAACTAAGGTTTTGTTTTTAATAATAAATATTTTGTAGTTTAGTATGTTCTGATTTCCAAGGCTTGGTGTCTCCAAGTCCATTTGGGTTAAGGGGCATCACCATGTTACATCCCGGATTCGGGGCATGACAGTAACACAAATTTACATCGTGGATGTCAACTTCAAGAGAAACCGACATTCACGATGTCGAGTATGAATAAAATATTATTTTCCCCGCTTTCATTGAAAACAAAAAAAAAAAGAAAAAGAAAAATAAACATCGACATCCATAGCTTTTTTTTTTTTTAATTAAGGGGTGTCAATAGCATGGATGCCGACTGAAGTTTTTTTTTTTTTTTGGTTGTAATCAGGCGACAAAAGCCTGATGAGTCCCATGTGACAACTGCAGCAAATTTCTACATGCAGTTGTCAAATCATTTTGACTCAGATTTTTTTTTTCTTAAATTCAAATTTTCTAGCAAATTTGTTATAAAAGGGTGGGTAAGTTGAGTGTGTAAACACTCTCAAAATTTTCATCTTGATTCAGATTTTGTTTGCAGTTGTCAAAAGTGTGTTTGTAGATTTTGTTTGTAGAGTATTTAAAGTTCGGGTTTAAAGATTTTTATAAGATTAGTGTATTTTAATATGTGTATTATTGTTTTTTTAATTATATTTTTTTTGATGATATATGTTGTGATGTATGTTGTGTTAATTTTTTTAGATGAAAAAATTTATCGAGTATTCTATTTGAGAAATTGGCATTTGCACTTGTTGTTCCATAAATTTTAGGTTTTACATGTATTTTTTTGTGTGTTGGGCAAAACTATTAGAAGTTGTTTTTGTAATAGTAATATGTGTGTGGTTATGTGTGTTTTAAAGTATAATATATATTTTTTTATTAGAAGTTGTTTTTGTAAGGTTTAAAATATAATATAATTTTTTTTATGTATTGCTCGTATAATTTATTTTATTAGAGAAATTTATAAGGGGAGTTATTTAATGAAATTATGTGTGTTTATATGTGTTAATTAATTTTAGTATTTTATGATTTTAATAATTAATTTTTGGTATTTTTTTGTAGACTAGATTTGGAGATGTTAATTATATTTTAGTATTTTTAATATATACATATATATATATATATATATATGTATGTATTTTTTTTAATGAATTCAATACAATGATAATTATATTTATTATTAGTTGTTAAACATCTTGTTATTTGAAAAAGGAGGAGAATGGGGAAAAAAAAACTTTTGGAAGTCGACATTGTGTGAACGTCGACTTCCTCTAAATTTTTAATAAAAAAAATATGGAAGTCGCCCCTTGATTTTTTTTTTTTAAAAAAAACTTTGGAAGTCGGCGTTCATAATGTCAACTAACCGAAATTTTTTAGAATTTTTTTTTCAATTTCAAAGTGTGGAATTTAATTAAATTTTATTTATTTATTTATTTTTGTATTGTAGAATGGATATGGAGATGTTTAAATTCTATTATGAACCAAAAAACAATAGCATTTTACATGAGCAACAAGATCATATATCTAAACGATTATTCGATGGTAGAGTAGACCCTTACCAAATTGTTAGAGCTAGACAGTGGGCTCATGGAATATTTGGTTAAGACGGTGTGCAATTGCATTATAGAGTAATTGAAGTGTTGCACATGATGGGATTTTGTGGTATCTACTGATGTGGATTTGTTGATTCAGATAATCATTTAATTACTGCTTCGAGTGAAAGGTGGCCTTCAGAGACTCACACTTTTCATTTAAGGGTTGGGGAGGCTATTGTTACATTAAAAGACGTAGCAGTTATATGGGAATTATGGGTCAATAGATGTTCAATAATAGGAGTAGACGAATGTCCTAACATAGAAGGAGGGTGGCGAGCATACTGTCAGGAGCTCCTCGAATTTACTCCTAGATAGACTGAGTAGAAAGGGTCTCGTTTGAAGTTAAGTGCATTGATAAATTTTATTAATAATATACAAGTTACTAATGACTCTGTACCCCTTCAAGTACATCAAGTTGCACGGTGTGCTATGTTATTATTAATCGGTGGCGTCATGTCTCTATCTACAAGCGGTACTTTAGTTTCATTATTATATTTGCGAAACTTGGTGGAAGTGATCGAAATAGTCGAGTATGGTTGGGGCAGCACGGTATTAGCACATTTATATCGTGAGCTTTGTGACAGTGCAAGTAAAAGAGATGATGATGCTAAAGTTGGGGACATTGGTGGAGCACTGCAATTGTTGCAGGTAAATTAAATTTATTAATATAGTATTTGTTTTTTTATATTCATTATATGCTAGTATTTTCTAATAATTTTTTTATTAGATATGGGCATGGAGCCGCATGTCAAGTTTGAGGCCAGTGATACAGCCAGCATCACTCGAATTGCTCTGGCCAATTACCTTGAACTACAGTCTCTAATTACCACAAGCCCTATTCAATGCCTGGTAATAATAATGTTCATTAATTATTGAATATATTGTACAAATGGACTTGTCGTAATTTCGTTATTTTTAAATATGTTGTATAAATGGACTTGTCATAATTCTTGGACACATAAAACGAGGCACGATGTCCACATATTTAGGGATATGTTGGACAACTTGAATCCTAGCAAGGTATTCAATTTCTTCAAATTTTAGGCATTTATTATGTGGTAGTTTTAAATATTGAACTTTAGTTAATTTATTTTTCAAATTAATTTGTATGGCAATTTACATGGATGTCCTATGACTACCGGTCGGACTTGATGCGTACCCTACCTTCTTATTGCTGGAGGGAGTATTGGAGGGCAAGTTGTCCCCTTCTAAACTACCATATAGTTGAGCAGCTCAATATGTATCGTTGTATGTGTCAATTTGAACAAGTCCAAGATATACTGACGAACCTTTTAGTACCCCATAAAGTGTTCCATGGATCTACCAGAAAAGGCAAAGATGGGCACAACTGGGAAGCTCATCATACAGATCGTATACAATCGTGGTTTAGTAGGCGTGGTCAAAGTGTTCGTATGACAATAATCACTAATCCCAACCACACAACAGTGAAAGGGTACGATGCATGGTACGCACAACAAACAAGACAATTAATTACACCACCAAATCGACTTATTGAAATTAGGTATTGGCCAACCGAAGTTGAGGTATGGCTAACTGTGGTAAGTAATGATTTTATTTATTGTTATTGAATATTAATAAATCAAACAACGATGTCGCTAATGTTTATTATTATCGCATGAGGATCAAATGCATTAACTTTCGTTAAGTTGTGATGTACAGAGCGACTTCATTAACCTTGAATTATATAGGCAGTTCATAGATTCGACCAAAAACTATGCTGGCAGTGTTTATTCACTCACTCAATCAGTCCTTGATTGTTCGTATCAGAGTCAGGAGGCATAAACAATTGTACGTAGCTAACGTTATAGACGTAATTCGAATATGAGGACTCGACGTAATGTAGCAGGTCTATCTAGGCCACACTGTGATGAGGCAAGTCCCTCTAGGCCACAATGTGATAAGGCAGGTCGTTCTAGGACTATTTTTGATGAGGTGGGGCCTTCACACCAATACGAGGATGCACCATAACATTACATTCCTCAGTTTGCAAACACCTAACACTCCCAAACTCCAAAATATCGGTCCAATATTTTCTGCTGCTGTATCGGCAGATCATGGATTAAGTTTGGGAATGGGCGGATGGGATGGATATGGATATCTTTATATGGATACGCAACCACAGTTCAATGTGTCCCCTATACCATTTCCTGACTATAGAAACTATGGTGGTACTACTTCATATACGGACTAGCCACCTCCACCACCGTTGCAGGAAGAGTTTCATGACCCACAATGGGAAGGAAGACCTCAAAGACAGAGGAATCCTCCATGATGTAGCACAGGAAGACATAGGAGGGCCTATTTTTTTTTAGTATAATTGTGTATGTAGTGGAATTAAAGTTATTATTATTCTTTTATGTTCAGGTAATTCATATGATGCTTTTCTGTTTAAAGTATAATTGCGTTGTTATTATGTTTGTAGTACGCAATACAATAAATAGTGCACTAAAACAAATAATACATTACTATCCACTTAATACAAAATTTGTTCAACTTCACAAACAAATATTACATCAATAATGTTGTCCAGATGGTCCAGGTTGATCCTGTTGTCTTCTATATTGTTGCCATGTGCGTGCTTGAGGCCAATCCATCTCATTTTGGATACGGGTAGTTGAATCATGGTCTTGCCTTTTCCTCTCTCATAACTCAAGATTGTGTACTAACTTGAATGAAGCATTCAGCCAGTATAGCTCACCCCAAATTGAGTAGAACTTACCTTTGTACATATCTAAATAATGATCGATCTCATAATACCAAGGCATGTACTCTGACGGTAGATGCCCTAAAAGATCTTGATACTTGAAAAATATGTAAACAAGGTATTCCTGTGTTACGCCTCTTTCCACACAAGGATTCCCTAGTTTTCAATTTGACCACATGTTTTCTATTGCCACGTCCATGACGTAATGGTGTCAATACATCGGCCACTTAGTCTGCGTAGTCTATACGGTGGACTACATGCCCTCCAGATTCTTGCACCTCATTCTCGAATATTACGAAAGGGTGTTCTACCCCCGCTTTATTCTTTAGTCTCCACTTATGACCCTTTCCACATCGTTTCATAAAAAAAGGGTTACAGCATGAACAAATGTCAGCTCAACCAATGGCATAATTGGAAGACGCTGCCCTTCTTTCAAAACACCGTTAATGCATTCTGACATATTTGTCGTCATGATACTGCAATGTCGACCTCCGTCGTTAGCTGTTGTGCATCTCTCTCTCTCTCAAGGTGATTAAGATAATTGAATGCAGCCTCATTCATACCTTTTATTAGCTCCATCAAATGTTTGAACTTTCTTATCTCGTAAGCATTTTTGGCCTTGAATGCTAAATGCTTCAATTGGATATTCTTAAACTTCGCATTAAGATTAGAGCAAACATGTCTTAAACAAAATTTGTGGCAACCAAGTGGCTCCCTAAAGGCAGTAATACTTTGTGCGGCACTAATGAGGCATTGTGTCTATCTGACAATAGGCAAACTCTTCAGCTTCCTTGAACAAAATGTCTGCTCACGAGCTCTAGAAACCAACTCTAGGAAGCTAGATTTTCATCATCTATAAACACGAATGCCAGCAGTAGAATCTATTGGTTTGCATACATCGTAGTAGCCACAAGAAGTTGTGCATCTATTTGGTGTATAAATAGGTATTGTGACATCTCGATTTTTACACATAAAATAGGTCTAACAACTATATACTAATTAAAACCGGTTCTTATGATATATATGCATGAAACACTAAAATTTTATATGTAGCATTCATAACACCCGATTCTTATATGCATGTTTTATATGATCCTTATTTTATATGTGGATTACGTGATATGATAACTATTTTATAATAAACAATTGAATTTATAATATATATATATAAATTGAGATATATATACATATATGTGTGTGTATATATATATGTTCATACATGTATTTTCAAGAATTACAACTTATTAATTTTTTTGTAATAAAGTCATATGTATATATATATATATTCAAAAAATATAGCTATATAGATAAGTATTTTCAAATTTATACATATACATATATATATTATATAATAGGTCATTTTTTTATATTACATACATATATACTTATCTAAAAATGTCATTTTCATTAATAAATGCTTTCATACACTTATTAGAGATAAGATTGGATAAGATATGCTATTAAATGTTGTCTTATACTTGTATGGATCACCTATGGATAATATCACACTTGCCGTCATCTTCTTAACATAGGATAAGTAGATTGACACCCATATATATTAGGACAACACATATGCAAGGATAGTCATAACACTTGTAATAGTCATGTTCAATTAGCCTAACAAATGTAGTGATTATCTCCTACTAAAATACACATGTATTCATTATCTTGACTTAGGCTAACACATAAACACATTAGGGTAACGCATATGAAGATTTAGGGTTAACACTTGGGCTATTAGATTACCACTTGTGTATGAACACATTTAATGACTAGGGTTAGTTGTAAAGAATTCATTTAATGTAAGAGATTTTCTTAATAAAATAATATATATGGCTTGAGCTAACTCCTATAAATAGGGGACCTTCCCCCACATTTTAAACCACAACACACACTCAACACACACAACACAAAAACACGCATTGCACACATAGTAACTGCTGCAAAAACACACACTCACACATACTTAGAAGAAAAACCCTAGAGCTATTACATACTATTAAAAGGTATGCCCTTACCCTAGACTCCCTATATGTTTTAGATATAATTTCATCTCATTTTAAGTACTTAATGCATGCCTAGATATTCATATGTTTATGTTTAGTTAGTTTATGAAAGCATTCATATACATGTTTTACTTGTGCATAAGTATAGCAACTTAAGGCTTGTCTATATACTCATGCATATGCATACATATTTGGAAAACTAGGATTGTTCGTTTAAACTACATGCATACATGTACATGAAGTTATTTTTAAAACTATAAATATGCACCTAATACATATGCATAAATATTGCCTATTCATGTGCTTATGCATAATATTTTCCTAAAGTAATTATTAAAGTACAAGTTAATTACTTTATCACCCCTAGGTTACATGTTACATTCATGCAAGTATTATATTACTTCAAGAGTCTAATTAGTCATGTTATGCCCTAACTAATACCAACTAGTTATGAGCAATTGCGGTGCAATATTCTAACCTTAGTCGTTAATGCAAACTTTAGCTAGCTACCGAGTCGACATAGCCAATCTAATCCATAAACTTGGTGAGACAATAAACCCCTAAGGTGAGTGTCTTTTACTTTCCTTGTTGGGGCATTGAACTATATATAGTAAATATCTTTGTATGGCCTACCTTGTCTAATTTATGTTATTCGAATCTTTTGAAATTATATTTTACTTTCTATATGTCTACAAAGTATTTTTCCAGACTATAAGTCAAGTTATATCCAAAAAGTATTGTATTTCTGATATTGTCAATTGTATCTATTTCAAAATGATTAATTGACACCTTTGCGATATCATGTTTAATTATGCTTTTATGTATCCCTGGTATTGAAACAAGCTATTGCTTTATAAAAAAATTGTGAGCCATAATGTATTGTTTATTGAACGATTGATACCCTTGGTGATGCCCTTGGGAGAGTCAGGGCCCGGTATATGTAAGAGGGATATATAAGGCAGAACTGACCGACAGTAGAGTCCTTTTTATATGATACCATACTGCAGGACTTGATTCCTATATACAATTGGAGATTAACTATAGTAGGAATTGGCTCGGTGTATTGCACGAGCATGTGGTACACTTACCGTTTACCATTGTCAAGGTTGCTCCTTGACACAAAGGGGAGGCATAAGGATTTTATGATATTTATCGTTTTGGGTAATTAAAAGGTTGGAGACATCGTTGATGGCTCACTATCGGTGTTGTTCAATCTTGATATTGTGTTACTAAAATATATGTTCCACACTACATCATATTTTAATATTTTAATATTTTATCTTGTTTCTGTTAAAATTCTATACATATTTATGCCTGGACTCACTAAGTCATTTGGATTTATCACCCAAGTTCTTTCTGTTCATTGCCTCAGATTCAGGAAATGGGTCGAGGGACTCGATTAAGGCGATTAGTGCATTAGTACAGAGCCCTTTCTCATTTATAGAAGATTAGCTTGTTTAATAAGAAATGGAAGACCACTACTTGAAATGTTGTACTTGGGATAGTTTGTTACCCTATAGTTTTATGTAAGTTAATGTCATTTTATTCCTATCTCAATTCCGTCGTACAATAAACGATTTACATGTGTCGCACATCTAGAATATAGGGATCGGGATGGGGCACTATTATGGGGTAGGAGATCTGGTCCGCTATTATAGGGTAGGGGATTCGGTCCGCAAAAGTGGATGTCAAGAATAGAAAAGTTCTTACCTGAACCTAGTTTGGTCAAACCCAACAAATTATCGGACAAGATCTCGTGCTCCATGATAGTGTCACATTTCTTGCCCACACTTTAGATATGCAATACATGTAAATCTTGAAAATTTTCTTCCATATTAGATAATTGAAAAAATACACAAAATGTTTAGTCCCGTTAATTGTATTTTTCCAATTATCTAATTGGGTAAGTAAATTTATAAGATTTACGCATGTCGCACATAGAGCATGGGATAGGGGATGGAACACTATTATGGGGTAGGGGATCCGATCCGCCATAATAGTGCCCATTCCCCATCCGCATACTCTAGATATGCGAATAGACACACCTTAATACATGAGCCACAAATAATCTTTGCTATTTTCCTTTTTCTAGTGCATATATCTACTATTAATTAATTTAAATACATGTCCTAAATAAATACTAAACCTTCTTTCAAGCCAACTTGTGTACGTCTTCACAGTTGAGGGAATAAATATTTATTTTCTAAGTATGACCAAATTGATTTCTCCTCGAATTTCAACTATAAATATAATTAGCCTCCATCAATATATCTATCTTATATTTTTCTATATCATTTACCAGAAATGGCATATTGTTGTGCACTGTTAGCCTTAGTTGTTGCACTAATCTTTCTCTCAAAAACACTCTTCAAACGCCAACAAAAACAAAAATTCCCACCAGGCTCGAAACCATGGCCGGTGATTGCTAACCTGAACCTGATTGGCTCGATCCCACATCAATGCCTTCACCAGTTATCCCGAAAATATGGCGAAATAATGCTGCTAAAGTTTGGCAAATTTCCAGTAGTTGTTGCCTCATCCCCTGAGATGGCCAAACAGTTTTTAAGGGTGTACGATGCAGTGTTTGCCTTCCGGCCCCCACTTGCTATCGGTAAATACACAACATACAATTACTCCAACACAACGTGAGCTCCATACGGCCTGTACTGGCGCCAGACCCGTAAAATCTATCTCTCAGAGGTGTTTAATGCAAGAAAACTCGAATCATTTGAGCACATTCGTATTGAAGAGAGGCGTAATTTCATCGCTCATGTAGATGCCCTGTCGGGCAAACCTGTCGAGATGAGGGACCATATGTGGCGTTACGCTTTTTCGTCCATAAGTAGGATGTTGTTGAGCAACAAGTACTTTAGTGAATTGGATCATCAAGAGTCGATTATAAAGCTGGAAGAATTGCAGGAGATATTGGAGGAGTGGTTTTTGCTCAACGGGGAGATCAATATTGGGGACTGGATACGCTGGCTTAGTTTTCTTGATCTCCAGGGATGCGTCAAGAAAATGAAGGCCCAGTCTAAGAAGTTTGACAAGTTTCAGAACTTTGCACTCGATGATCACCAGGCTAGGAGGGATGCCGAAAAAGGCGGCTTCGTGCCAAAAGACTTAGTGGACGTGTTGTTGCAGATGGCTGACGATCCAACTCTTGAAGTTAAACTCACAAGGGATTGTGTCAAGGGATTAATACAAGTATTCATTTCTCTTCCCAATTTTCTCCTTTACTTTGTAATACTCGATTATTCGGTTGAGTTATTTTGCCAGTTTTTGCACAAATAGATAGTGATATCTTTCAACATGCCATTTTATCATTCAAGGATGGGACAAAGTTTTAATATTTTTATGAAAAAAATATAGAAAATATTTCTCTATGGAACTTAAGTAGACGATAGGTGGAAATCACTTTCAATCTTTTGCTATATAATTGTGTTATATCTTCAACTCCACTTATCAATACACGCTAACCACGTATATTCATAAATAGTATTGATAAGTATTAACTTACACATGATGTGCAAAAAAAAAAAAATGATCTTTTGTTATCTTAACTATTCATCAATACACATAGCATGTATTGATAAGTATTAATACATATAGTACAATTATGTAGTAGAAGATCTGAACTAATTTCTCCAACATTTTTCTCCATCTTGTATTTCTACCTGTACTTTTGTTCACTATTGTATAGTTGAGAGATGATGGGATTTGAATTTGAAATAGGAAACTCCACTCTAATATGGGAAAAATGATTTTTTCTTGTAGAGATATTAAATATTTGATATTTATCCTCTTTATAAATTTAAATATTTAAATCAGATAATCATTCAACTTTTCCTAGTGTAATAAATTAACTTGTTCTCTCCAATGAACATTTATAGGACTTGCTAACCGGTGGCACAGACACCTCAACCACCACAGTTGAATGGACAATCCACGAAGTCCTCAGGCAACCTCGCATAATTCAAAAGGCAAAAGAAGAGCTTGACAGGGTAATCGGAAGGAACCGTTGGGTAGAAGAGAATGACTCCTCTTAATTGCCTTACATTGACACGATTATCATGGAATCAATGAGACTACATCCACTCGCGACAATGTTAGCCCCCCATTACGCCACTAAGGACTGCAATGTTGCAGGCTATGACATATCAAAGGGGACGATTGTCCTTATCAACACATGGAGCATAGGGAGGGACCCCAACACATGGGATCAACCCGAAAAATTCTTGCCCGAGAGGTTTATGGGCAAGGAAACTGATATGTTAGGAAGTAATTTTGCACTTTTGCCATTTGGCTCAGGCCGGATAAGGTGCTCGGGGTACAACCTCGGACTTAAGATTGTTCGTACAATGGTGGCTAATTTGCTGCATGGATTTGAGATGAAATTGGTTGGTGGTATGAGGCCTGAAGATATATCCTTGGAGGAAAATTATGGACTTACCACACGTCCTAAAGAGCCTCTTTATATTGTCTTGGAACCTACACTTCCAGGCCACCTTTACGAAATTTTTCATGATGTTGTAAGGAATAAATGGAATCAAGATGATCTTGAGACAAATAGGATATTCTTGTTTATTTGGTTGAATTAATAATTGATTTCAGATTTCCAATAAGTTTTTCATCATTTTATTACTATTGGTTCGATTTTTTTCTTAATCTTTCTCTTTTTTACGGGGAGAATATTTGATTGTTTGTCGATTATCTTTTCTGGTCTATTCGCAAGCCCTCTGCAAGAAAGAAGAAAATTAGCAACAATTTTTTTTTTTTATGGTCTTGCAACAATATGTTAGCTGTCACTATTTATTCGCATTTAAAGACAACAAATTATTTTGACTTTCTCACAAAGAGAACTTTTTAAAGTCGATAGTGATAAGACTGTGTTTAAATATATAGTCACCATTTGAAATTAGTTATGTGCACATTGTGACAACTTGATAACAAGAAAAATCTTGTCACCATATCATATATAGTAAATCCTTTCTTTTACAAAAAAAAAAAAAAAAAAAAGTTGTCGTAAAGTTATCACTATGGAAATGTCATTCATAATTAATGGTGAACTAAAATATTAGTTTTTATCACTACTAAATCATATGGTGATGAAATAAGTATTGTCATTATTAAATAAACTTAATTAATTAATTCGTCTGAAAGTATTCTCCTATAGCCTTTAAGAAAGAATTATTTTGTAATAGTAAGGAGCAAATTCTTGTTCATTCTAATAAAAGTCAAAAAGTGAAGTCATTGCCAAAAAAAAAAATATGTAACAAAATTTTTCATTACAAAAGCATGAAATTGCAGCGCAGAAGTTTATCAAGACAATAATGTATGTCACAAAGAAAGTTCATCATGTAGGTCTCGTCACATAAAGTCTTTCAGACAAACTTGTTAGTCACAAACATTGGTCACGTACCTTATTCGTCATATAAAAATTCCCTTCCAATAACAATCACTTTGTCATAAATTTCGTCACAAACAATAATGCTATTTAATCATTTATTACAACTCTGTTTCATCATGAAAACAATTCCTAACAACGGCCACATACCACCATATCAATTTTGTTCGTCCAACCCACAAATAGTTTGTGATGAAAAACATTCAACATCTACTCTGTCTCTCTCTCTCTCTCTCTCTCTATCTATATATATATATATATATATATATGTATATATATTTCTTAAACTATTACACCACTAAAAAGTAGTAATTTTATTTGGAGGAAAAATTAATAAAAATAATTAAAATTAAATCCAAGATCCAAACCAAATAAACAAAAAAATATTACATCAAAGTTAAAGGCATACATTGTTGTAGTTCGATCTGTACAATGTCACAGAAATTCAAATGGTAACACAATAGGGGGCTTTAATCCAATGCCAAAAAAATGCCAAAGTATCTTCTTCCGCCTCAGGGGAATGGGCATCTGTATAAAAGCAGTTAATTTCTGCATATAGAAAAGTACATCTAGTTACCAATAAAGTTAAAAAATGCCAAAGTATCTTCTTCCGCCTCAGGGGACTGGCTTGTGACTCACTATTCTATTGCTATCTCATGTAATGAGCATTAATTCAGTCCCTAAGCAATCAGTAAAATTTCATGGATACTAAGTGTTGTGTAATGCCGGTTACTCATCGATTATAAATTTGCATTGGTCACAACCAGTTACTTGTGGTTACTGATCATTCAGTCACTAATTTTTAGGAAATGAGATCATGCACAAATTCATCACTATATAGTCGCATTTTGTGACCAATGAATCCGCTATTTGGTTATGATCTTAATTTGAGAATTAATATTTTCGTGTGACATTTGGTATCGTCACCTATAAAAGTATGAACAAATTTATTTGTAATTTAATTAACTTATCATGAATAACTTTTGAATTAAATGGTTGTAAGTCAATATTATAACTCTTGATTCTTTAAACAAAATTTGAATAATTACTTTATCAATTTAAAATTTTTATAAGATTCTATATATGCATGGTTACTCTTGAATAACAATATTTACAAAATTAAATACACACACACGCACAAAAAATTTAGTTCTGAATTAATTTGTTTAGTGTTGGTGATTATATCAAGTAATCTTTTTATATCATTTCAAAATTTTGCTATATATTATTAACATAATTTAATAGTGTATTATTTTGTAGTTGTAGGATGATTTTAAATAAATAGATATGGATACATATTTTAAATTTGGGAAATTTTTCAAAAATTGTTCTCTAAGTATACGGTTTTTGAGTTTTCATCTTTTATGTTTAAGTTTTTCAATTTTAATCCTTTATCTTATGAATGTTTCAATTTTCATTTGATTTGGACTAAGATGGGTGAAGAAGAGGAAGATGAAGGAGGTACGTTACAGGTTTTTTTTTTTATTTTTTACCAGTTTTATTAATTATGTAATTAATTGATTTTTAATTATGTAATATACTTTAGAATTTTTTTTTGAGAAGATGAAGGGAATGAAATTTTTATATTTTAATTTTCAATTTTATTTTTTTATGCTTTATAATATGTAATTTTATTAAATTTATATGTTATTTTTATATAAAAAATAATATTAATAATATATAAATTTTAAATTTATAATATTTATATAAATTAAATAATTTTAAATACATATATCTATAGTAAAAGATATAAATGTTGCGAAGTGGCTTTTAGTATTTTTTTTTCCCTTCACGAATAATCTACATGGACAAGTAAAGATTATGTGGAGATCATAGTTGGCCGTATGGTAAATAAAAACACAACCAAGTGCCAATATTATTGCCACATCGGCAAAAATGGCGGCAAAATTAAGAAAGACCAATATTTTATTGACACGTTAGTTCCGACAACTATTTTTGTCCAAAATCGGTCGAAAATTGAAACTTTAATGAGATAAAGGACTAAAATTGAAAAACTTAAAAATAAAGGATAAAAACTCAAATACCCCATACATACTTAGAGGATGATTTTTGTAAAAAATCCTTAAATTTATTTATCAAAATGAATTTGTTAATATAATTTATTTTGTCGTATAGATTCAATTAGACATCCTACACACAACCAATATTTTACTAATTTCTAAATTTATAATTTCTTTCAATATTAATATATTAATGCTTCAAACAGAGACAAAGATTCAAAAACAAAAAGAAGAATGAAAAGGAGAAATAGTAAAAGGAAATAATGTGCACATAAATTTCACACAAGGCGAACATTTTAAGTTCATGAGTATATTTTATCTACATAATAACAATATCTAGTACTTTAACTTAAAAAGTGTAAAAAAGATATATATACTTGTAGGATTTTGCTACATGTAGGTCGGATTTGTGAATAGAGTTATAATACATGTAGGTAAATATTATTAAAAATTCAATGATAGATTAATTGAATTTTAAACTTATATATATATAATAATGACCACTTATCACTTATAATTAATTGAATACATTTTGTCAATTTTCCTAACTCAATTAATAATATGTTGAATGAATCGTCCAATTTTCAATTAGTTTATTGAATATGTAGCTGATTCTCGTGTAATTAAGTATGTCAATTGGTTGAAATTTCAAACAATTCAATTTTCAGTGGATTGAACTGACAAGGATTTTGGATTTAATTGTGTCAAATTGTCAATTATACTGAATAAAAATAAATTAATTAATTACTAAACCTTTATTAATAATTTGTCAAATGGAATGCTGAATTGTATAAACTAAAGATAAATAATAAATTAATAAAATTAAAACTAATAAAATAATAATTTCACAAATACATATATGTAAAACACCAAAACAAATTAATAAAAATTTACAATGGCCTAACAATAAGGAGTCTTGCCTTTGTGTGAGACGCGGGTTCAAAACTCCATTGACCCAAAATTATGAGAGCATATGGTCACCCTTGACTATGGCACAAGGCCAGGTTCGATTCCTGATGCACATGGCCCTGATCCATGGCGCAAGCTCAAGTTCAATTCCCGACTACTGCAAGCGGGATTAATAATCATATATAATACCGAAAGAATTGTGATAGATATTTCAGTTACTAAGCTTATGACTGAAAAATTGGTCACAAGTTAATAAGTCAAATGTTTCAATTACTAAGTTGTGACTGATCAAAATATTGGTTAAAAGAAAATTTTATTAGAGGGTTTTTTTGATCGATACATTCGGTCATGAAGCAGTCACTAATTTTATTTTGCGACCCATTTTCTTTAATTAGTGAAAAAAAATCAATTACAAAAATCCCACTTTTTATGATGGAAGTCAAAAGCAAATCACTAGACCAAAAGCAAAATTACTTAAATGAAGCAGCTCATACCCAAAAGGAAGCTGGAATTAGCAAGTGGGATCAAATTACCAATAAAGTAATTTTGATGGATTGAAAATGTTGAGAGTGTGTTTGGTATTTATAGGGTGAAATATTTTCAGCCGTTTTGGCCAAGCAACGACTAGAAATTTGGCCGTTTGAAATTGTCGATCAAACGACATTATTTAATTATTGCAACCATTATGATGTGTACTATATAAATATATATGTACCGTGTGTGTGTAGGAAATAGTGTGGGGTGTGTGTGTTTATGATAGAAAATAGAATTCAACAAGCCTCTATTTATAGAGGTTGGTTAAGACACATTATAAAAAAATTAATTATGTCAATTTTTTTATAATTAGATTCATCTTACTCATCACTATTTAATAAATGCATACATGCTTAGTAATAGGCCTAAATGTTATTAGGTGTGCCCTAATATTGATGAATGGAAGTCTAGGTTAATTTAAATAATACAAGTGTATAAATTTCTAGAAGAGTTATAACAAGTGTAAAAATTCATTTAATGCTTGTATTATCAAGAATAATTATCAAAAATAAATTAGATATATTATTATATATATATGTAAGTTTTCGGCTATAGATATATATACCTATATATTATATACTTTTCTACATATTTGGAACATACATATATTTACATAATATATTAGAAATGACCTTAGATTAATATCTATATATATATATTTGGAATAAAATATAGATATGTGTATACATAGGCATAGTTTATTATTTTACGTTGTGATAAAATTAAGATATATACATATATGTATATCTCGAACATATAGATATATAATTTTCGAATATGTATAATATACTAAAAATTATTTTTAACAATTAATATATTAGTATAGTAACAATTATAAATTCAAAGTATAGATATGAAAATACATAATATATTAGAGAATATTATACATTATTCATAATAGAATCACATATTTGAGATCGAATCACATATTTCACATACAAAATAATAATCACATAAAAACTAGATAATTTAATCATATAATTAACTTTTAAAATACCTCGAAATACCGGGTCATTACATCCTCCCCTCCTTAAAAAAATTTCGTCCTCGAAATTCGGCTTTCTTTAGTAAAATAGTTGAGGGTTTTTTCCAAAAATATATTTTCACAAAAGATTTTGGGGCCCAAAATATATTTCAATCAAATACGAAATCCAATAAATACACTAGAAGTTTTTAGCAAAAGTCGCACGTACCAATACCATTTGCCAGGCGTCGGGACTCTAGAGGTGGCTCCTGTGGGCTCAAGAAGTGACTCTCGCACATGTAGCACTTTGCCCCACAGAGAACTTAGCTCCCGGTATTCCGGCTGGCAAGCGGCTCTGATACCATTTGTAACGACCCGGAAAAATACCGTTCATATTTTATTAAAATTAAATAATAACTTTCGTATAAACTTTGTACAAAAATAAAAGTTACAATTTTCAAAAGAAATACAAAAGTAACTTTATTGGATAATAGGCCTCCAAATGTTTCTGCTGCGCCACTCTGATCCGCTATCTCATTTCTTTCTAAAAATAGTCATATTAAGAAGAATCAATACGACGGTTGAGTAGAAATTTCGCTTATTCACATAAGGTGCTCGTGTGTATAATATGTGCACATAGTCATGATATCTCACATAATATTACCTTTTTGAGTCACTTATTAGTGACTCCCTTATGTCTCCCACAGTTCAATATTCCAACCGTTCACATCATTAATCCCCATATTCCATCCGTCCACATCGATTCCATCCGTTCACATCGGTGGCCATATCTCGAGATTATGCCAATTCCCTACAATAAATACCAATACATGGAACACTCCGTCCATGTAAGATGGGATGGATGGCGAGAACTATTTTAAGACCGGCAAGCCCATTACCGCCCGGCCGAACTCAGCCCCATCCACACCGATAACACATTTGGGCCCGGCATGCATAAATAAAGAGTTCTACATATTGTCACATAAAGAACACACTTCCATACTTATAACTTTATAGATAAAAGCATACTAAGAGCATATTTTGCAATAATTAACGTACATATTTTTATACTAATTCTAGGAATATAAAACAAGAATATAATTAGAAACATACTTTCTAATAACTTGTAGTAGCATAATGAAGCATAATATCATGATAATAAAATGATAAACTAGCAATAGAAATTAACTTATGTAATTAAGGAAATTCCTACCTTAAACTAGCCTTCTTGATATTTATATATATGTGTGTGTTTGTGTGTGTATGAAAGAATACTATTATTGTGTGTGTGTGTGTGCACCGTGTGTGTGTGTAGAGAATTGTGTGTGTAAAGATAGTAGTGTGTGTGATGTGTACTATATAAATATATATATGTACCGTGTGTGTGTAGGAAATAGCGTGGGGTGTGTGTGTTTATGATAGAAAATAGAATTCAACAAGCCTCTATTTATAGAGGTTGGTTAAGACACATTATAAAAAAATTAATTATGTCAATTTTTTCATAATTAGATTCATCTTACTCATCACTATTTAATAAATGCATACATGCTTAGTAATAGGCCTAAATGTTATTAGGTGTGCCCTAATATTGATGAATGGAAGTCTAGGTTAATTTAAATAATACAAGTGTATAAATTTCTAGAAGAGTTATAACAAGTGTAAAAATTCATTTAATGCTTGAATTATCAAGAATAATTATCAAAAATAAATTAGATATATTATTATATATATATGTAAGTTTTCGGCTATAGATATATATACCTATATATTATATACTTTTCTACATATTTGGAACATACATATATTTATATAATATATTAGAAATGACCTTAGATTAATATCTATATATATATATTTGGAATAAAATATAGATATGTGTATACATAGGCATAGTTTATTATTTTACGTTGTGATAAAATTAAGATATATACATATATGTATATCTCGAACATATAGATATATAATTTTCGAATATGTATAATATACTAAAAATTATTTTTAACAATTCATATATTAGTATAGTAACA
This sequence comes from Petrea volubilis, assembly GCA_026212405.1. Lineage (NCBI taxonomy): Eukaryota > Viridiplantae > Streptophyta > Magnoliopsida > Lamiales > Verbenaceae > Petrea > Petrea volubilis. Next base: position 7,636,431 of record CM047886.1, on the reverse strand, counting down.
ATTATAAATTCAAAGTATAGATATGAAAATACATAATATATTAGAGAATATTATACATTATTCATAATAGAATCACATATTTGAGATAGAATCACATATTTCACATACAAAATAATAATCACATAAAAACTAGATAATTTAATCATATAATTAACTTTTAAAATTCCTCGAAATACCGGGTCATTACAATGACCCTGATAAAGAAAGTGCTAAAGAAAAAGAAGAAACAAGAACTAACTTGATAAATCTTAGAATTTATAGTATGAAGAATTTAAAACAATATACATGTGAATTCAAAGAATATTATTATACTCAATATTATAGTAATGAAGATCATAGTATATATCTCAATATTTACTTTTTAAAACTTCCACATCCTTGGAATAAATATATAATGAATAAATGGAAAGAAGAAAATAAAGATTCAACTTCAACTCTAGGAAGACGGATTAGTTTTTTCTTTTCAGAGTTAAGTAAATTATGTAAATCTCAAGATTTATATAGAAGAACTAAAAAATTTTCACCTTTATATTGTAATGAATTTGAGGTACCCAGTCAATGGGGATGTAATAAAGAAAGACTTAATAAAAAGAAAAGAAGGTTTCATAAAAAGAAGTATAAAAAATATAATAATTTTCAAAAGAAAAATATAAAACCAAAAAGGAGATATTTTAAAAGAAAACCTAACTATAAAGGGAATAAAAATCTTTCACAATGCCAATGTTGGAACTGTGAAAAAATTGGACATAAATCACCAGAATATAAAAAACTTAAAAAGATTCGAAGTATAGAAGTTATAGAACTTCAAGATGAATTATCTGAAATTTCTGATATAGAAAATTATCTAGATAAAGAAATATATATTTAAGAAGAGAAATACTCTAGTAATTCTGAAAATGAATAAAGATATAATTGAAACTGAAGATTCAGATAAAGAAGTAGAAATCTATGAAGGATCAGAAGGTTATGCTCAACGAGTACCTTTTGTTCAAGAAACTTTGGTAAAAATAAAAGGTTTAAAACTTGATGCAACTAACCCTACCAAAAGTATTCTAAAATCTATAAACGACTTAATAAAAAGAGAAAAGATAAATATTTATGATTATCATGCAGTTGAAAAATCTATAAATGTTGAACATACTAAAGGGCAAATTAGATTAAATTTGCTTACTAAATCCTCAATAAATCAAGCTTTAAATAAAATCAAAAATAAAGAAGTAAGAAAGAAGATAAAATATGTTTATCTTGGTAGGATTCAAAGCCTAGTTAAAGCTTTATTTAGGGATGGAATAGATAGTCCTATGGTTATTTCACTTCATGACCAAAGGTTTATAGATGCTAAAAATAGTCATTTGGGAACAGTCGAAGGAAATTTAATATATTCATAATTTCGTTTTGATTGTTATTCAAAATATAGTGTTAATATAAATGATACTTTAAGTTTACACTTTCAACTTTTAAAAGAGTTAAAACTTAGAGATAAAAGTCAAGCATTTACTTTTTATTATAGGGCAATTTATGCTTTTACTAATAGTAATTATGGTAAAATATATAAAGATAAACCTTATATTGAAATCGATAATGAATGTCGAGATATAACAAAAATAAAATTACCAATAATAGAAGAAATTAAAGAAATACAAGATTATGAAATTAACATAAATAGAAAACCCATTTTAGAATATGGATCTAGTAGTGGTATGATACCACAAATAAATTTTCGAAAAAATTCTATATCTAGGAAAAATGTTAGTAAGTTACCACTTACTAATATTAAATTTACAAGACAAAACATAACTAATACAATGGTTATACATGGTAAATATTTTAATGGTCAAGAATATATTGAAGGACCAAAAATATTAATTGATACAGGAGCTAGTGGCAATCACCTTGCAAAACATAAAAATAAAGGTTTAATTGCAAAGGTTGCTTCTACAATATTTCAATATAAAAACTTTGAAGGTCAAGTAATAACTTGTGATCAAGAGGTACAAGTTTCAATAAATTTTGAAGATTTAAGGATAATTGTACCTTGTTACATAGATAGTGATATGACAGGAGGCTATTACGATATAATTCTAGGTAATAGTTTCTTAAATCAATGTGATTATTATAGAATAGAGAAACATGGTGTTACACTACAAATTGAAAATATAAAACTCTTTTGTAAAAAATATGAAGGGGATTAATTATCCTTTGAGTGTCTTTGTACAACTAACAGTACAAGATACTTATATAACAACATGTGCCTTAATAGATAATGGTTTAGAAATAACTTTGTTTAAATCCTTTCTCTATACTAAATGGCAAGAGAATGGTAATATAAAGATAAAGGGTGTTACGGGTCAAGCCAAACATATTAATAAAAAGGCAGATAAAGTAAATTTTATATTAGGAACTAAAATTATTACCATAAATATGATATACGATTATAACTCACTTGAAACTGATATATTGTTAGGAAATAATTTTCTACAACAATTTCAGTTTTATTCAGAGAATCTTTATTCTGTTATCCTAAAAACTAAATGTAATTATTATTAAAAATTACCATGAATAAATGAGCCATTCAGAGTTCAGCCAGCGAAGCTTGGTGGACCGTATGATAAAATTCCGATAGAAATACATAATATAACAATAAAACGGATAACTCTTGAAGATATAATAAAACAGCTAAAAGAAAATTATAATGATCATCCTCTGACTTTTTATAACGAGTCAGATTTAAAGGCACAAATAGAGCTAATTGAAAATATAGTTATAAAAGAAAGACTTATGTTATATACAAAAAAGGATAGAAAAGAATTTGATAAATAAATAAATAAATTATTATATAAAAATCCACCTTTAATTAGAAGGAGTAATAGTCCTTTTAGTAGCCCAACTTTCATGGTTGAAAATGAAGCTGAGAAAAAAGAGGAAAATCTAGAATGGTAATAAATTATAAAAGACTAAATCACTTTACTAGGTCAGATAGTTATTATCTCCCTAATAAAGAAGTTTTACTAAACCTTGTTAAAAGAAAGAAATATTATTCTAAATTTGATTGTACTTCAGGGTTTTGACAAATAAAAATGGAACTTGAAAGTATACAATATACGGCATTTAGTTCACCTCAAGGACAGTTCGAATGGTTAGTTATGCCATTTGGATTAAAAAATACACCTTCTATATATTAAAGAAGAATGGATAAAATCTTTAATAGATATAAAGAATTTCTTGTTGTTTATGTTGATGATGTTTTAATTGCTTCTAATACTCTAGAAGAACATAAAACTCATCTACTACAATTTGCTAAACCTTGTAAAGAAAATGGTATAGTCTTATATGAAAGAAAGGCTATAATTTGTAAAGAAGAAATTGAATTTTTAGGGTTAAAATAAATAAAGAAGGAATTAACTACAACCCCATATATCTAAGAAAATTTGTGAATTTCCTGATAAATTGGAAAATCGGAATCAAATTAAAAAATTTCTCGGATGTTTAAATTATGCTGAGGGATTCATAATAAATCTTGCTAAAAAGAAGCATGAGATTCAAAAATTGCTTCGAAAAAATAATACTAAAAGATGGAGTAATCAACATACAGAAATTGTTAAAAATCTACAAGAAGAATGTAAAACTTTGCCTGAATTAAAACTTCCTGATGAAAACGATAAATTAGTTATACAAACGGATGCTTCAGATCTTTATTAGGCAACATTACTTAAACCCGATCTCAATAAGATATGTAGGTATACAAGTGGTACTTTCGGTCAAGCTGAGGTCAACTATACAACCCATGAGAAAGAACTTCTAGCCATCATAAAAGGAATTCAGAAATTCTTTATCTTTTTTTATAAAAGACCTTTTAAAGTTCAAACCGACAATACCAAATACAATCTTTAGTTTTCAATAAATTACCAAATACACCTCAATACAGAAGGCTACATAGATGACAAGTTTTTCTGTCCTTTTATAGTTTCAAGATAGAGTATATAAAAGGTTTAGAAAGTTTTCTAGCCGATTTTATTTTTAGAAATACAGAATTTGGAAAAGAATGAGTTCTCCAACTCTAAAATGGATGAGATGGGCGTGCATTTCCCTATAAGTGCAAATAGAGTGATTGTATGCACTATACATACAGTTAGTCCACTATCTAACGGTTGGTGGTAAAGACTTTTCAAATTCGTTGATGGGCGACAATTTCCCAAAAATTGTGTAGATGATAAATTTTTATTTTTCTGCAGGAATAAATTCTTAATAATCCACTATCTTAATAAATTATTATTTTTTTGTAGGAATAAATTTATCTTGGTCTGTCAAGACATTGTTGACAGTAATAAAGCTCTTAAAGATTTGATAGAATTGAATTTTAAAACAGTTACAGATATCTCTCAAGAAGGACTTAGAAGAGCCCTTTTTCCTTCAAAAAAGTCTAGATTTGTTCCTTGAATCTAGAAATAAAGAAAGAGAAAAAATGAGTGATTCTAAAAATGAAAGTGATCAAAAGAAGATCAATAAAGGAAAAGATAAAGCAGGGTCTTCTGGAAGTCAATATAATAAATCATTATCTGATAAAGACTTTTTGGACTCTATAAAAAATAAAGAAAAAAATTCTAAATCTCAAGGTGATGCTGAAGTTATTGAAATAAAAATCAATAAATCTGAAAGCTTCAAGAGCAGGGTTTCCAGTGAAGAATTTGTTCATACAAATAAATGGGAAAGAGAATATAAAGAAGTTGCTGAAGAAGCCTATAGATGGGAGAATTCCATAACACTATTCTACTCTAAAGGATATAGTGTTCATCCACGAAGTACCACCATATTTGGAGCTGATCCACATAAAGTCTTTCAGCTTGCAAACTATGAATTTCTAGATCTACTATATGTTGGAAATAATCTAAAGGAAATTTCAGAATTTGGTGACCGCTTTAAATCACAGGTCAGTCAAGTTGCTAGAAATAGAGAAGTCGTACTCAAGTTCTATTATATAGCCCCAGAACCTGAGATGCGAATTTGGCATGAACTCCAACATATGATCACCATAGATGTTATAACCACAAACTTAAAGATTGAAACTGGTATAAAAAATTTTCGATCTTTCAAGTTCACTAGTTCATGGATCACAGAGCGTAGAGCCATGGGAATTAAAGTCATTCAATCCATTGCTGAGTCTCTTTGGGAGCGACAATATGAAACTCTCATGCAGGCCAATAATTGGATTTTATTGAGGAAATGAGGACAAATAAAATCTCCACTTCTACAGGAATTCCTCACTAAATTTTTCACTAAATGTAGGAGGCAGCTTTTGACCTCTGATGATAAAGAAGATAAAGATAAAAGATTCCAGTGCATCAAGATAAGGACAGCGGACCCCAAAGAAAAATTTGAAGTCCGAATAGTTAGATTTTAATCTCTATAAATTGTGCTAAGTTTTCATTTGTAGAGAATCGAAAAAAACTTAGATCAAAAAACTCAGACTGATTTCTCATAGTATAGGAAACCAGCTTTTATAGATCTTTGTAAACCCTCTTCTAGATCATGTTTGTATAAATCCTTTTTGAAGGAAATAAAACCAGTTTATTTTCATAAATTTTCAAGTTTTGAAATTTTATAGAAATCTTTTAAGCTTGTATTTCTCATACTTTTCCAAAAATTCTCTAACCCTATGAAGGCCGTAGTGATTACACCGTTCGAGATAGCAGCCGTTTGGAATCGTAAGTCCCGTGAAGCCAGGAGGGCGTCTGGGCTAAAACCAGTCAGGCTTGTCGAGGTGATTGAAGATGAGTCCGGAAGGAGGATTAAAGAATTAAGGACTTCAAGAAAGTAATATACTTTTAAAAGATTTAAATAGAAATATTTTTCTACTTGATGTTATGAAAATATATGGTTTTAGAATACTTCATCATTACTTATGAGATTTGTGCAAATGTATGATTATTGTTTGGATACATAAAATATAAAAATGAGTAAAGATTTTGATATTATAAAAACTCAATTTAAAAGAAAAAACAATTATAAACATAAAATAGCAATTTTAAAACCATTAGAGGATCTACCTGAAGATTTAAGAATTCTTATTGCAACATATAATAATAAAGAAGATTATGTTCTTAATTTTATCAATAAAAATATAAACCACGAAATTCTTAAAAATTAACTCAAAGACCTAGAACAAATAGACAAAGAACTAAAAGAACTTTGGGAAGAAGATAGAATATTAGACAATTATATTCTTATGACTTATAAAAATTTAGAAAAAATAAAACTAATAAAATTCATATATCATGAAAATTGGAATATACCTTACTTTTTTCTAAACCTTAGAGGTATAAAACCATAAATAAATCGAAAGTTTGGATACTAAAGCAAATATAGAAACTTTGAACAGTGAAATTACTATACGAATAGTAGAATTACTATTCAAAAGGGGTACAATGAAAAACCTTTAATAAACAAGGATATTTTGAAAATAAATTTATAAAACTAGGATAATTTAAAAATTATTTCCAAAAGTGATTGGGCCCGAAACACGTGCACACGCACTATATATAGCCGATCTAAGATGGGAAATGAAGTTTCTTCGTCTCCAATTACGACGTCGTTCCATCTGCAAATTCTTGCCAACTCGTTAAAAATACCATAACGTACATTGGTAAAAACATGTCGCGAATACCACAACCGCATATTCACCGGGTCTTGTGCCCAAAGGGGAAAGGCATTGTTACTTCAACGTATTAACAATTATAAAATAGTAATAATATATAAATGGATGACAAATTAAATGATATCGTTAGGGTTGTCAATGGGTCAGATTTGGATCAAATTAGAAAAATTCGAATACGAATCCAATAACTCTATTTAATATTTGAATCCGACCGAATCCTATAGGATTTATATTATTGGCGATTAAATTTTGTCCAATTAAAAATTGACAAGTGTAAATTAAAATATTAAATATTAATTAAATTTTCTATTTATAATTTGGAATCTAAATTTAATTCCAATATTAAATAGTTAATTTTAATTAATATTTTAATATTTATTTTACCGACGAATAAGAGGACACCAAGTGTCAATATGAGGTGTTTCGGCCAATTAAATCGAATCTTGCAGCCCAAGAGTCTAAAACCAATCAAATGGTGACAAGTGGTGCATTTGTTCACGTAGACCAATTAAATAATGACAAGTAAATGATATTTTTCTTTTTAAAAATAATTTATATTAAAGAGATAAATATCGAAGAAGTTGCTAGCAATCTGAAAACCCTGCATAAACACATATAAATATGGGTCATTTGGAGCTCAAAAGGGACATCAAGAAGTTTCCAAGAGCAAGAGAAGCCAAGAAGATTCTGAAGTACTCTCAAGGCAAGCTCATGAAAGTCAATGGCGAATTTCCTGGTGTTCTTCACGAAAGTCATCAAATCAAGGTGTTCAATCCGCGATCAAGGTGTTAGCCCCACGTTTTGACTTTTATCCTATATCAAATCCACGGTAATTAAAGTGACATTCAAGGCATTTCTCGCAGAAATCATCCAAATAAGGTTTTTGATCTGCAATCAAGGTGTAAAACCAGCAAATCGTCATTTTTCTTCAAGTCAAAGTCAAGTCAAATCCACGATGTTCACAGCGTTCTTCACGGTGTTCATCAAAGTTTTCGGCGTTTGATTCGTGATCAAGCTACTCAGCCCACGAATTGCGTTAATGCAAGATCAAATCGAATTCGGAGAAAATAATTAGGGGATTAATCTTTTAAGGATTATTTTCCACTAATTCATATTCTTTTCAAATATTTGTCACATATTTTTCTTGACTTGTAATTTGTATTTGCAAACTCGAAAAATTTGTGTGAACATATATTTATTTCAACGAAGTCCGAATCCGAGAAAAAAATCTGAAATCCGATAGAAAAATCCGACCAGATTAATTGTTAAAAAATTTAAAACTTTAAAATCAATCAAGCAATAAAAAAATTATTTCTTATGTAAAAAATAAATTTTAAATTAGTACAAAATTATTTTATAATATGTATAAAAACTATCTATTATTTTTTGAAAAAATTTACTTTAAAAAATTTTAAAAAGTGTATTATAAGTTATACTAATTTGGATATTGCATTATATTTAAAATTCTTCACTAACATTATATATGTAAGGTTGCTAATATAATAAAAAGTATTATTAAAGTTCGAATTTGGATCTTTACCAGATCGGACTGCGTGACTCTAAATCCAACCCATTTATTTCAGATTACGGATATTTGCTATAGGATCTGACCAATCGAATATTTTAATCGGTCATATATGCTAAAATTCAGATTGCATTCGGATTAAAATCCACTCCATTGACACCCCTAGATGTCTTTATATCTTATGACTAGCATTTGTTTTCATCCAACCGTCCAAAATTTTAGTAGTGTGAGCAAGACTTTTTAATTATAATAATATGTCAAATATGAGTGGAGAAATACTTCTATGAATATAATTTCGGAAAAATTACTAGCAATCTCTTAAAATAAATTTTACTGTTTAAGAAAATTAATTAAAATTATTTTCAAATATAAAAGATCCTTTTCACCAGCTTTTTTATGACGAAAAGGTGAATATAAAATTAACTTTTGCCCTACTTCTGCTGACTAAATTACACCGTGACTTTTTTATATTATTCTTTTTAAATTTAATTATAAATTAATTTTATTTATCTATACATTATTTTTTCTAGCAGAACTAACTTGTGAATGTTTTAACCTTTTTATTTAGTTTATTTAACTTTTTATAAATCAAAATTATCTTAATTATAACTTATGCCTCTTACAACTTTCTGGTATACTTTTCATAACTGATGTATCCTAAAATTCAAAAGGATATTCTGTTTTTTTTTTAAAAAAAAAAAAGAAAATAGACAATTTATCAAAATCATCATAATAACAAATCAATCTAAAGGACTCTAAAGAAAAAGTTACAAAAGGTTTCTATTTGGAAAAATCAATTAATTAAGCTTATTAAGTGAAAAAAGTAAGGGGAGTTTAACCCTATAAAAACTTCTGGTTTTTATTATATGAAATTGGTGGACTGAATTTTCCAGAATGAAAATTATATTTATAAGGTTTTTGGACATAAAAAATAATTTTAAGAGAGCTTTTTTTGTTTGACATTACAAAATTTAACCCACACACACACAATTGCTAAGATTTAAGAATTTGTTTTTAATTTAACCTATTTTTATAAAACTATATTCAAAATACCGTACTTTATAAAATCCTTTTCTTTTTACCCTTTTTGAATAGTGATTTCACTATTTAAATAGTAATTCCACTATTTAAAGTTTATTTATTTACTTTATTACCCAAAACTTTAGATTTGTTTAGGATTAGATACCTTTTATTTAGAAAAAGGAAGATAGATCCCATGTTTCATGATATATAAATTTTATTAAATTTACTCTTTCTCGATTTTTAACTGTTATTAGAATATAATTTTCTATTGTCATTTCCATTTCCCAAAGTGCTTGAATATCATTTTCTATATGATTTAGTTCTTTAATGTAATTATCAAGAAAATCTTTATTAATACTTTTATTAATATATTCAAAAACATAATCTTCTTGATTATTATATGTTGCAATAAACATTCTTAGGTCATCAGGTAAATTCTCTAGTACTTTTAAAAAAACTATTCTATGTTTATAATTATTTCTTCTTTTAAATTGATTTTTTATAATATCGAAATCCTTTCTCATTTTATATGCACAAATCAGTAAAATATGTTCTCAAAATCATGTTTAATAATGAAGTACTCTAAAACCATAAATGTTCATAAATCAAGCAAAGAAATCTTAATATCTAAATCTTTTAAAAATATATTACCTCCTTTAAATCTTCAATTCTTTAATCGTCCTAGGGACACGTCTTCTTTCACCTTAATAAGCCTGACTGGTGTTTGCCCAAATGCCCTCCTGGCTTCACGGGACTTACAGTTCCAAACGGCTACTATCTCAAACGGTGCAATTACTACGGCCTTCGTAAGATTGGAGAATTTTGAAAAATAAGGGGAAATATAAGAATAAAAGATTCTTATATAAAAATCTCAAACACTTGAAATTTATGAAAATAAAATGGCTTTATTTCCTTCAAAGGATATTTATACAAACATGATCTAGAAAAGGCTTATAAAGATTTATCTAAGGCTGATTTTTTTTCATCTAATGTTTTTTCTCTGATGCTAACTCTCGATTCTAACTTTGGATGCCCTAGAAATGAAAATCCTATCACAATTTATAGAAAAACAAAATGAATTATTCGGACTTCAAAGTTTAATTTGGCGTTCGTTGTCTCAAACTCTATGTGCTGGAAACATGTTTTTATCTTCCTTTATCTTCACGCGTTGTCAACTTTATCTCTTTATCTTCACGAGTCAAAAAGCTATCTTCCACAACTGTCTGCCACAATTTTTTAGTGGGTAATGACGTCATTGCATCTGTCACTCCTTGTGAAATCGTAAGCGTTTACATTATGATTTGCAACACCCAATCATTTTACAAGCCTTTTTCCTTGTAGCCTCTGGTAGAAAAACTCATGTAGGATGAATTTATTAAGGAATTCCTTTAGAAGTGGAGATTTAATTTGTACACCTTTCCTTAATAAAATCCAATTGTTAGCCTACATGAGTGTCTCATATTGACGCTCCCAAAGATACTCAGCAATTGATTGAATAGCTTTAACACCCATGGCTCTTCGTTCTGTGATCCATGAATTGGTGAACTTAAAATATTGAAAATTCTTTATACCGGTTTCAATCTTTAAGTTTGTAGTCAAAACATCTATGGTAATCATATACTGGACTTCATGCCAAATTCGCATCTCAGGTTCTGGGGCTATAGAAAAGAACTTGAGTTCGACTATTTTATTTTTAGCAACTTGACTGACCTGTGATTTAAGGCGATTATCAAATACTGAAATTTCATGAAGATCTTTATCAACATAGAGAAAATCTAGAAATTCATAGTTTGCAAGTTGAAAAACTTTATGCAGATCAGCTCCAAACATGGCTGTGATTCTTGGATGAACACTATATCCTTAAGAGTAGAATTCACCCATTTGTAGGCTTCTTCTGCAACTTCTTTATACTCATTTTTCCATTTATTTGTGGGAACAAACTCTTCATCATTGGAACTCCTGCTATTGAAGCTTCCTGCTTTAGAAATCTTAACTTCAATAACCTCTGATTTATTATGAGATTTTGAAGCCTTTCCTTTATTTTTAATGGAGTCGATGAAATCTTTATCAGATAAATGTTTAGCTTGAACTCCAGAAGACTCTGCTTTATCTTTTTTTTTATTGCTTTCTTTTTTATCACTCTCATTTATAGCATCACTCATTTTTTTTTCTTTTTTCTTTTCTTTATTTTTGGAATCAAGGAACAAATTTAAACTTTCTTGAATATAAAGGGCTATTCTAAGTCCTTCTTAAGACATTTCTAACACTATTTTAAAATTTAATTCAATCAAGTCCTTAAGAGCTTTATTGCTATCAATAATAACTTGACAAACCAAGACAATATCAACAATCTGATTCTTTAGCTCATTTTCTTCTTTATCAAGATCCATCTTTCTTTATGAATTTAATCCTGTAGAAAAACAAGAATTTATAAGTTGATCTGAATCATCAATATAATTTTTGGGAAATTGTCACTCATCAACGGATTTGAGAAGTCTTCACCACCAACCGTTAGATAGTGGACTAGCTGCATGTATAGTGCATACAATCACTCTTAGTTGCATTTAAAGGGAAATCCACACCCATCTCATCCATTTTAGAGTTGGAGAACTCATTCTTTTCCAAATTCTGTATTTGGAGAAATGAAATCGGCTAGAAATTTTTTTGAACCTTTTATATTCTCTATTTTGAAACTATAAAAGGAGAAGAAAACTTTCCATCTATGTGGCCTTCTGTATTGGGGTGTATTTGGTAATTTATTGAAAACCAAAGACTGTAATTGGGTATTATCGGTTTGGACTTTGAAAGATTTTTGATATAGAAAGAGAGAGAATTTTTGAATCCCTTTTATGATGGCTAGAAGTTCTTTCTCACGGGTTGTGATCACTCGTATCCCTGCATATCTCATTGAGATCGGTTTTAAGTACTGCTGCCCAATAAAGATCTGAAGCATCCATTTGTATTATCAACTTATCCTTTTCATCAGAAAGTTTTAATTCAGGCAATATTTTACATTCTTCCTTTAGGTTTTAACAATCTCTGTATGTTGATTGCTCCATCCTTTAGTATTATTTTTTCTAAGCAGTTTTTGAATCTCATGTTTCATTTTAGCAAGATTTATTATGAATCTCTCAGCAAAATTTCAACAACCAAGGAATTTTTCAATTTGATTTCTGTTTTCCAATTTATTAGGAAATTCACAGATTTTCTTAGATATATGGGCTTGAAGTTTTATTCCTTCTTTATTTATTTTTAATCCTAGAAATTCAATTTCTTCTTTACAAATTATAGCCTTCCTGTCGGATAATACTATACCATTATCTTTACAAACTTTAGCAAAATGGAGTAGGTGAGTTTTATGTTCTTCTAAAGTATTAGAAGTAATTAAAATGTCGTCAACATAAACGACAAGAAAGTCTTTATATTTATTAAAGATTTTATTCATTCTTCTTTGATATATAGAAGGTACATTCTTTAATCCAAATGGCATGACTAATCATTCGAACTATCCTTGAGGAGAACTAAATGCTGTATATTGTATACTTTCAAGTTCCATTTTTATTTACCAAAACCCTAAAGTACAATCAAATTTAGAATAATATTTCTTTCTTATGACTAAATTTAGAAAAACTTCTTTATTGGGGAGATAATAACTATCTGACCTAGGAAAATAATTTAGTCTTTTATAATTTATTACCATTCTAGGTTTTTCGCATTTTTTCTCAGCTTCATTTTCAACCATGAAAGCCGGGCTACTAAAAGGACTATTACTCCTTCTAATTAAAGGTGAATTTTTATTTAATAAATCATTTATTTGTTTATCAAATTCTTTTCTATCCTTTTTAGTATATAACATAGACCTTTCTTTTATAACTATATTTTCAGTTAACTCTATTTTTGCCTTTAAATCTGACTCCTTATAAAAAGCCAAAGGATGATCATTATAATTTTCTTTTGTATGTTTTATTGCATCTTCAAGAGTTATCCATTTTATTATTATATTATGTAGTTTTATCGAAATTTTATCATACGGTCTACCAAGCTTCGTTGGCTGAACTTTGAATGGCTCATTTATTCTTGGTAATTTTAAATAATGATTACATTTAGTTTTAAGTACTACAGAATACAAATTCTGTGAATAAATTTGAAATTGTTGTAGGAAATCATTTCCTAACAATATATTAGTTTCAGGAGAGTTATATTCATAAATAGTGTTTATTATAACAATTTTACTTCCTAAGATAACATTTACTTTATCTGCCTTTTTATTAATGTGTCCAACTTGCCCCGTAGCACCCTTCATCTTTATATTTCCATTCTCTTGCCATTTAGTATAGAAAAAGGATTTAAACAAAGTTATTTTCGAACCATTATCTATTAAGGCACAAGTTGTTATATTAGTATCTTGTACTGTTATTTGTACAAAGACACTCAAAGGAAAATTAATTCCCTTCATATTTTTTACAAAAGATTTTTATATTTCCTATTTGTAGTGTGACACCATGTTTCTCTATTTTAAAATAATCACACTAATTTAAAAACTATTACCCAAAATTATATCGTAATAGTCTCTGGCCATATCACTATCTATGTAACAAGGTACAATTATTCTTAAATCTTCAAATATTATTGAAACTTGCATATTTGATCACAAGTTATTAATTGACTTTTCAAATTTTTATATTGAAATATTGTAGAAGCAACCTTTGCAATTAAACCTTTATTTTTATGTTTTGCAAGGTGATTGCCACTAGCTCTTGTATCAATTAATATATTTGGTCCTTCAATATATTCTTGACCATGAATATATTTTCCATTTATTACAATTGTATTGGTTATATCTTGTCTTGTAAATTCTACATTAGTTAGAGGTAACTTACTAACGCTTCTTCTAGATATAGAATTTTCTTCAAAATCTATTTGTGGTACCGAACCACTACTAGATCCATATTCTAGAATAGGTTTTCTATTTATTTTAACTTCATAATCTTTTATTTCTTCAATTTCTTCTATCATTGGTAACTTTATTGTCGTTATATCACGACATTCAACATCAATTTCTATATATGGTTTATCTTGATGTATTTTACCGTAATTACTATTAATAAAGGCATAAATTGCTCTATAGTAAAAGGTAAATGCTTGACTTTTATCTCTTAGTTTTAAATCTTTTAAAAGTTGAAAGTGTAAGCTTAGAGTATCATTTATGTTCTGATCATTTATATCAAGACTGTATTTGGGATAAAAATCAAAACGAAATTGTGAGTATATTAAATTTCCTTCAATCGTTCCTAAATGACTATTTTTAGCTTCTATAAACCTTTGATCATGTAGTGAAATAACCGTAGGACTATCTATTCCATCTCTAAATAAAGCTTTAACTAGGATTTGAATTCTGCCAAGATAAACATATTTTATCTTCTTCCTAACTTCTTTATTTTTTATTTTGTTTAAAGCTTGATTTATTGAGGATTTAGTAGGCAAATTTAATCTAATTTGCCCTTTGTATGTTCAACATTTATGGATCTTTCAACTGCATGATAATCATAAATATTTATTTTTTCTCTTTTTATTGATTACCAAAAGTCGTAAAAATACTTTTAGTGGGATTAGTCGCATCAAGTTTTAAACCTTTTATTTTTGCTAAAGTTTCTTGATCAAAGGTTATTCATTGAGCATAACCTTCTGATCCTTCATAAACTTCTACTTCTTTATCTGAATCTTTAGTTTCTATTAAATCTTTATTCATTCTCAGAATTATTGGAGTATTCTTCTTCTTAAATGTATATTTCTTTATCTACATAATACTCTATATCTGAAACTTCAGATAATTCATTTTGAAGTTCTATGAATTCGGCTTCAATACTTCAAATCTTTTTAGGTTTTTTACACTCTGGTAATTTATGTCCAATTTCTCCACAATTCCAACATTGGCATTGTGAAAGGTTTTTATTTCTTTTATAGTTAGGTTTTCTTTTAAAATATCTTCTTCTTAGTTTTATATTTTTCTTTTGGAAATTATTATATTTTTTATACTTCTTGTTATGAAACCTTCTTTTCTTTCTATTAAATCTTTCTTTATTGCATCCTCATTGACTAGGAACCTCAAATTCATTACAATATAAAGGTGAAAATTTTTTAGTTCTTCTATATAAATCTTGAGATTTACATAATTTATTTAGCTCTGAAAAGAGGAAGCTAATCCTTCTTCCTAGTGTTGAGTTTGAATCTTTATTTTCTTCCTTCCATTTATTCATTATATATTTATTCCAAGGATGTGGAAGTTTTACCAAGTACATATTGAGATATATACTCTAATCTTCATTACTATAGTATTGTGTATAATAATATTCTTTAAATTCACATGTATATTGTTTTAGATTCTTCATACTGCAAATTCTAAGGTTTATTAAATTAGTTCTTGCTTATTCCTTTTCTTTAGAACTTTCTTTATCAGGTTCTTGCCAATTTTCTCCTAGAAATTTATTAGAAAGATAGGCAACTAAAATTTCAATTCCTTTATCAGTACTATCTATTAATTTAGTTTGTACATTTCTTTTTATTAAAGCTTTCGTATTTTCAGTTAATCCTTGCCACAAATAAAAAACAATTCCATCAAAGGTAGCGATTAAATAATCTATTTGTCTATTTGTTGTCCATGTATCATCAGCGTTATAAAAAGAAAACTTTCATAGTATTTGCCCATGAAATTATGACTTTTTTAGTGTCTTCTTTGCAATCTATATTTAATTTAGAACCTCCATGATTAATAGGTTCACTATAATTATTATTTGGAGTGAATTTATCTAATTGTTTGTGATATTTATCTTTCTTTATATGATCATAATATTACCTTTTATATTTAGGAATAGGCATCATATCTGATTCATCTAAATCCATATTTTCTGATTTAATTATACCACTTGGGCCTTCAGTTGTATTATTTGTGTTAACTAATACTTCATATTCCTCTATTTCAGAAAGATCTATTTTTTCAAATTAATCAATCAATTCATTAATTTCATTCATCTCTATCTGTCTCAAATTTAGAATTTTGTTCTTTAGGTGGATTAGATGATGTAGCTATATCTTTACCTTTTTCTTCCTTTTTAAGGGTTTCTTCTTCAGCTATTATTTTAGGTAATTCAACATTTAACATATATGCATCAAAGGAATTTGGATGTATAGTTTCTTTAACAGTTTTTATTGGCTTTATTAAAATTTCTCTTTCTTTTATTTTCTTGTCGAATTTATTTTTCTTTAAACACGTATTTTTTATTAAGTTTTCAATTTTTGAATTACAAATCTTTAAAATTTGAACCTCTGTTTTTAATTCCTTAAGTTCTTGACTTAGAACATATAGTAATTCAAGTATTTTATTCATTCCTGTATTTAATTCTTCAATATTTTTATTTATTTTATCCATTTGTATTTTTTATATCTATCCCACTGTATTTGAGCATTTTGTTGGGTATCTTTTATTTTTTGTTTACAACTTTGTATTTTTGCTTTATTTTCTTCTGTTTTAATGTGTTCATATTCTCGATTATATTCTTCGAGAATTATCTTCAAACTTAGAATTAGATTTATGTTTTTTATCCATCATTTAAGATGTTTATTTGTCTTCATGCTTGGTTTAAAACATCAAGACCTTCATTTATTTGTTGTATTTTGGTCCTTTAAAACAAATTCTAAAAGCATCTACTTTATGATAAGCTGGCTTTCTTAATATAAAATTCAACTCTTTTTGATATTGATACAATTCCACTTGAAGCCTATGCAATGTATAACTAGGCATTGTTAAGTAGAATCATTACAACTCTAATTTCTTTATAAGCCTCTTACTTTTTATAATATAGTTCCCTTAATCTAGCATCTTTATGCTCCTTGGTGATGTTCTCTAGCTTCATCAAATACTTGTATTTTCTATCGACTCTTTGAAATCTTTTTGTATGTGTAAACAGTCTACTCTTCGTCATGGTGAAGGTAGCTGCCAATCAATTACACATGAGAAATCACAAGATAATAGATCAAAATTTAAATCATCATTGAAATCTTTATAGTTTAGTTCATTTAAATAAACGAATAACTCTTTAGTTATTAAAAGATTTATGATTGAAATTTTTAATAATTCTTCATCTTCCATATTTTGTATTTTATAATTTTTTATTGACCTTTATGGCTCTGATACCAAATTAATGCGGGGGTTTACTTGATTTAACATTATGAATTTAAGAAAAATTAATGAGTAATAATTAAAAATTTAAGATTTAGTTTTAGACAACGTAAACAAGGATGCTTGTGAGTTTTACAATTTTAAACATATTTTGAAGAAATTCTTTAGGTAAAAAATGTACTAAAATGATTAAAAATATTTTAGGAAGGGTCTTAGTGAAATAAAGGTTAAAATTTGGATTTTTAAGAAAATACACCGATCCACATGAACAGTAAAATTGAAATTTAAAAAGACAATCTATGGTATTTTAGAAAAATTTTAAAAAGGTGGATTATTTTAAAATTTTAAAAATTCAAAAAAAGGTAAAATAAAAATTATTTCAGGATTTAAACTATAGCCATTACACTCTTCACACATTGAACGTAGGGTGCACCTTTAATGCACACATGCACAACTGATAGGCCCAATCGATGCAACATTAAGTGTAGCTAAAAGTGACACGTGTTACTTTTTTAATAAACTTTAAATTCCTAACAATTTAACTAGCGTCAATTTTTTTTAATTTGATTAAAAAATAACACATGTTACTTTTGACTGCATTAGGTACAGCATTGACTGAACCGCCTAAACGGTGAAAGGCAAATGCATTGATGGAAAAATGGCCACCGCATTGTCAACCTCAACTTGGAACTGCGTGCTTGCTAAGTCAAACAGTAATGACGTGGGAGCAAACGTGTCAATTAACTATCATTTTGGGACAATTAAAAATCATATCAATCATTACGAACGTTGGGTACCGTGTTCAGCTTTATAAACAAAAAGATTAACTTGTTATACCATTAATATGAATAAACAAAGAAATAAAGATCATGTAGGTAAGATCACATCAGGCTTACAAGACTTGCGCACAATATCTAAATAAATAAACTATTAGGGAAGCTAGGGCGGTCGAAGGAATATATATTTAATATATTTATAATATAAAAATAAATATAATTAGTTTATATGCTTTTCTCTTATTTTTCTTTATGATTGGACATTTATAGTATTTCGATTGTTCATTGATAAAATTATTTAGTTATGTTTATTAATATTTGACTTGAAACCATAACAAAATTATGAGATTGTTTGTTTGTGTCAATTATTTCACCTGAACATATTTTAGGTTTTTTGTATAATTTAAAATTTTTGTTTTTAAGAAGTTTGTTAGAAAATGAAAATTTCAATTATTGGGGCGGTTTTGGTGGGTTGGAATGGGTTTAGGAGCCTGATGGGTTCAATGGGTCCAACCCGCTAGGTCCGAGTCCAGAAAAAGTATCACGGGTCGGGTCTCGGATTTGGCTAAACCCATACCAAACCCGACCCATTGTCGTCCCTAGATTAGGTCCATGATTGTAGGATTTCTGAATTTTATTAAATATGGATTCAGGACTTCTCTGTTTTTTTTTTCTCCCAATATTTTTATAGAACATATCTATACTACTAGACATGTTATCTATATTATTAAATAAAGATAGAGCATTACTTAATAATTATTTTCAATATCTAAAATTTTTTGAGCTATCATTTTTGTGGCACCCCTCTCGCCAGGGAATACCTGAACGATTGGAGCCCACTGGTGATCATACTAAATACTCGTCTTCCGACTAATATTTAGTACAGTTACCTCAAATACACACAAATACCTCATTCTAAAATTAACGCGGAAGCTATACATAAAACCAAAATAACAATACGAGTTTCAGTCAGGTACGAGGCCAAAACAACATGATTATACCAACTACTATACATCTAGAAGATTACATAGCAAAAGTTATACACTACTTGTGTCCATTGCTCGTACCAGTCCTCACTCAAGCAAGTGACCTTATTCTGAGACAAAGAACAGAAGGAATAGGGGAGGTAAGTCCAATTGACTTAGTGAGGCCACATATACATATATACAAGAGAGGTACAATGATTAAACGAAATACTTAAATCTCATAAACATGATTTTCTTATGTGCAGCAAAAACAGTTCTAATTATGAGCCAAGAAATTTAGTTGTAAGGATGAAATACATATCTTATCATAAAACATATTCGGATCATGCAATGGTGAGTTGTGCTGACATCTCCAACCTTGTAACTACCCAAAACGGATAAAATGTAATAGAAATCCTTATGCCTCCCTCGTCGAGAAGCCACCTCGAGATGCACACAACCCAAACCTTCTCGAGATGCATCAGTGTAGATGATGAAGTTCTCTGTTCCTTCCGGTATAACTAATATTGGAGCCATAGTTAACCGTTTCTTCAACTCATGAAAGCTAGCTTCACACTTTTCAGTCCATTGATAGGGGGAGCTTTTGCGGGTTAACTGGGTTAAAGGTTCTGCAATTTTTGAGAAATCTCGCACAAACCGTCGATAGTAACCGGCTAAACCCAAAAAGCTTCTGACTTCAGTTGGAGTTTCTGGTTGCTTCCAACAACTGATAGCTTCAACCTTGGATGGGTCGACTTCTATTCCATTTTTGGAAATTATGTGGCCCAAAAAGATAACTCTTTCTAACCAAAACTCACATTTACTGAACTTTGCGTATAATTTGTTTTCCTTCAGCGTTTGTAACACAATGCGCAAGTGCTCCACATGTTGTTCTGGTGTCTTTGAGTATACTAATATGTCGTCAATGAAAATAACCACAAATTGATCCAAGTATGGCCGAAAAACCCTATGCATCATATCCATAAAAGCTGCTGGTGCATTGGTCAAACCAAAAGGCATAACAACAAATTCAAAATGTCCATATCGAGTGTTGAATGCAGTCTTACAAATATCTTCTTCCTTGACCCGTAGATGGTAATACCCCTATCTCAAATCTAACTTAGAATACACTTGTGACCCTTGAAGTAGGTCAAACAATTCTTCTATGTGAGGCAATGGATATTTGTTCTTGATAGTCATCCGGTTCAACTCTCGATAATCAATACACATTCGGAGTGTCCCATCCTTCTTTTTGACAAAGAGCACGGGCGCTCCCCAAGGTGAGGTACTTGGTCGTATATATCCACTCTTAATCAGCTCTTCGAGTTGATTCTTCAATTCTTTTAACTCAGTTGGGGCCATACGGTAAGGAGTCTTTGAGAAAGGTTCAGCTCCCGGTATAGTATCAATCACAAACTCAATATCCCGAGTGGGAGGCAATGAATTTAAACTTTCAGGAAACACCTCCAGGAACTCATTCACTACAGGCACCTCTTCAATTTTCACTTGATCTTTCGGTTTATTCAATAAGTATGCAACAAATCCCATTGCTCCTTCCTTGATACACTTCTTAGCCTCAACCAATGAGATGAGCGGCGTAGCCCCTGCTAAGCTATATGAGGTTTCAGACTTGGACGAGTTTCCACTATCCAAAATGATCTCCTTAGTGTAGCAATTTAACTGTGCCTGATGTCGGTATAACCAATCCATTCCTAGGATTATGTCGTAACCTTGAATGGGTAATTCTATTAGGTCGGCAAGATAATCTTTTTCATTAATTCTCACCAGGCAATCCCTTAAAATTTGATCAGTGATATAGCTAGAGCCTATTGGGGTAGAAATCTCAAAATTATATGGCAATTGCTCCACAACCACTTTTGATCGAGCTATGATGCGATCAGATATAAAGGAATGCGTTGCGCCAGGATCATACAAAACTTTTACAGGAGTATTAAAAATATAGATTATACCTTCGACCACCGCGGTTGGATCAGGTCCTTTTTCTCCTTCCAAAGCATATGCTCTCGCCATTACCTTAGGCTTTCCAACAAGTGGGGCTGGAGTCTTTCCTTTGTGGACTCCTATGTTCTGTATAGGGTTCCGTGCTTTGGGACAGTCTTTAAGCATATGTTGATCACTTCCACAAGCCATACACTTCCCACTCTTTCTCCAACAATTGGCCTCCGTGTGGTTAGGGTGACCACAATACGAACATCCGCTCCCTTTAGTGCTTTTGTCTCCTTCAAAGTGAGGACGCTTGTTATTCGGTGGATCAAATTTCTTAAGTTGTCCTCCCAAGCTGGTTGTCTTGTTCCTCATGGCTTTGTTTGTGATTTGCCTAATATCCCATATTTCTGCCTCTACAGCCAATGACTTGCCTACGGCCCTCGTGTAGTCATCAATATCCGCTGTCATTAGAGCCCAACGAATTTCAGGCTTCAGCCCTTGGATAAACCGTTTTGTCTTGCGTCTTTCGTCTTTCATTATATGAGGTGCCTATGGTAATAGTCGAGCAAAGTTTGCCTCATACTCTGCAACATTGTTGTTCCCCTGAATCAAGTACATAAATTCTTTTTCTCTAGCATCACTTACTACTTGAGGCACAAACTTATCTCTAAATTCTTTCATAAAGTTCTCCCAAGTGAGAGGCGTGTGATTGGCAGTCCAACGTTGCTCAACAAGCTTCTACCAACTACTGGCAGCTCCTTCCATAAGAAAGACTGCAAATTCCACCTATTCCTCATCAATACAATGCAGGATTTTAAAAATTTGAAGTATCGCCTCGATCCAAGCATCTGCTTTCTGCTCATCAGGTTCACCGAAGAACTTGGGCGGATTGAAACGTAAAAAACAATCCAACATTCTATCCTTATCCTTTCCTTCCAGGGCTTCATTTTGATTCAGTTGTTGGCGATCTTGTACAAATTGTCTCAAGACGTCAATTAATAGACTCATAACTTCGTTGTTGTTTTGTGGGTTTAGTGGGGGGTTTCTTTCAGGTTCTACCATAGCAGGTTGCCTTTGATGAGAACTTCCTCCTTGCTGCCTTCCCACAGAACTATCTTGTTCTTCCTCCAAATGAGAAAGAGAACGTGTACGATGAGGTTCTTTGCGCGGTTTCATCTATCACCAATCAAATCAATTGATTAGTAAAACAGAAAAACCTCACATCTCGTTCATATGTCTAATGCCGTCACAATCGTCCTAGGTTAACTAGCTAATCAAAGTACTATATTTCTGCAAACATGGTTTGTTCTTAAAACCATGCTCTGATACCACCTCTATGGCACCCCTCTCACCAGGGAATACCTGAACGATTGGAGCCCACTGGTGATCATATTAAATACTCGTCTTCCGACTAATATTTAGTACAGTCACCTCAAATACACACAAATACCTCATTCTAAAATTAACACGGAAGCGATACATAAAACCAAAATAACAATACGAGTTTCAGTCAGGTACGAGGCCAGAACAACATGATTGTACCAACTACTATACATCTAGAAGATTACATAGCAAAAGTTATACACTACTTGTGTCCATTGCTCGTACCAGTCCTCACTCAAGCAAGTGACCTTATTCTGAGACAAAGAACAGAAGGAATAGGGGAGGTAAGTCCAATTGACTTAGTGAGGCCACATATACATATATACAAGAGAGGTACAATGATTAAACGAAATACTTAAATCTCATAAACATGATTTTCTTATGTGCAGCAAAAACAGTTCTAATTATGAGCCAAGAAATTTAGTTGTAAGGGTGAAATACATATCTTATCATAAAACATATTCGGATCATGCAATGGTGAGCTGTGCAGACATCTCCAACCTTGTAACTACCCAAAACGGATAAAACGTAATAGAAATCCTTATGCCTCCCTCGTCGAGAAGCCACCTCGACATCAGACAGACGGATGGTGTACCACGTGCCCGTGCCATACACCGATCCAATCCTACTACAGCCAATCTCCAACTGTACGTAGAATTGAATCCTACGGAATGGTATCGTACAAAAAGTTTCTATCGTCGGTCCGTTCCGCCCAATAGTCCCTTTTTGTACGTACCTGGGCCCGACTCTCCCAAGGGCGTCCCCAAGAGTGTCAACAGATCATATCGAAATAGATACAGCTCACATTTCAGAAACATAATAATTTCGAATATAGCTTAACTTATAATTCAGAAAAATATTTTATTAGAAATATAAAGAATAAAATAAAATTCCAAAATAATAGCCTATAATGCAAATATAACTAATTGGTGAAATAAATGAATAACATAAATCAGATATGGTAGGCTTTACGATGATATTTACGGCATATAGTTCGATGTCCCAGAAAGAAAGGTAAAAGGCACTCGCCGAACTTAGTTATAGTTCCCTAGTAGCTCAAGATGGGTCAAAAGTACCAATATGCTCTTCGCCTATAATAAGTGACAGACTAAAATTAGCATCCGGCCTAGAACGAGACTTACAAAAAAAAAAAAAAAAACTAAACCCTTAAGACTAAGTTTAAAATACTTAGAGGTTTGGATTATAATTTCGATTACTATTGGCTCAAAGTACAAATGACATCCCCACTAATTCTAAATACAAAGAAAACATATTATATTCAAAATTGTAATTCATATATATACATACACACACAATATCCAAGAGGAAATAAAGCAATATATTTATATATATGTATATATATATACACACGAACTCAATATATACATATATACATGAACTCAATATATATACACCATACTAGAAGTCATAAACTGTATTAGTAAAATAATCACTAATCCCTAAATACAAAGAAAACATATTATATTCAAAATTTTAATTCATATATATATATATACACGATATCCAAGAGGAAATAAAGTAATATATTTACATGTATGTATATATATACACGAACTCAATATATACAAACACTATATTAGAAGTCATACACTATATTAGTAAAATAATCACTAATCCCTTGATTAGACTACTCTTATTATCACTAATCCCCTGATTAGATTACTCACAAGAATATAAACATATATATAATCCAAAAACATGAATATATGCATATATAAACCAAAACATGTATATATATACACGAACCCAAAATATATAATTATATCTATATATATATGTAACATATATGTATATACGGCATATATGTGTGTGTTTATTTATACATATACATACGGACCATATATATTAATACATATACATACGTCTATGAATATAAATAAACCACCAAATTCTTGAAGTCAAGCATGGAAATACACTAAACTATTGAAAAGGGAGATAAATGGTTTAAGAGCCGTACCTGTTGCAGGAAAACAAGAAGATGAGATTGTGCTATATTTTCATAAATTTAATATGTTTAATACATTTAATATGTATATAATAAAGAGATATATACATATATGAACAAGTGGCAACGAAAGAAGCTAGAGTGGCAAGAATGATGGGAAAGGTGGAACCCCCTAGAAGATATTCATCACATATTTTCCTCAAATTGCAATTTAGTCTCCTAAGTTTCTATATTTATACTCTAGACATCATAACTAATTCTAATAATAAATAACTTCTAACTAAAGTGGTATCTAATTAGAACCTATTAATTCATCAAATAGCATTCGTACTAGGTTTCCTGATATCACTTTATCCCCAAATTAATAAATAAAAATTGGGGTGTCACAATTTTTCTTTTGCTTTTTTTTTTTTTTTTGGATATTCTCTCTCCTTCTCTCTCATCTTTTAGGTTATTTTATTCTCTCTCTCTCTCTCTCTCTCTCCTCTTTATCATCTTTTATCTAACACTTATATATTTTATTACTTATTTATATTCTTTCTTAGTTTTGTGTTGTTTTAAATTATTTTATTTTTCTCTTATCATTAATTTAATTAATAAATATATTACAAATAATTAAAAATGATATTTATATAAAAATAATAATAAGTATCTATAATTTTCTACTAATCAAACTTAAGCAATGACAGAGCCACGGGGGCTAATGGTAGTGCCCCCCCCAATTTTTTAAAAATTTATTTTTTAATATATATTTATTAGAATTTGAAATTTTCAAGCCCCCACCCAAGTAAAAAATTGACTTTTATATAAATTATGTAATAAAAATTTTAATTTTCTTTACTCTATTTTATTTTTGGTGATTTATTTTTACTTAATTTCATTTACTATAATAATTAAATTCTCCCTCTTTCTCTTTTCTCTCTTTTTCCTTCTTTTCGTCAAATTAAAATATTAAAAATTTTATTAGATTTTACATCTCTCTTCTATTTCATTTGAAACACCAAAAAATCTATTAGAAATTTTTTTCTCTCATAAGTATCTATAATTTTCTACTAATCAAACTTAAGCAATGACAGAGCCACGGGGGCTAATGGTAGTGCCCCCTCCCCCCCCCCCCCACCCCCACAATTTTTTAAAAAATTATTTTTAATATATATTTATTAGAATTTGAAATTTTCAACCCCCCACCCAAGTTAAAAATTGACTTTTATATAAATTATGTAATAAAAATTTTAATTTTCTTTACTCTATTTTATTTTTGGTGATTTATTTTTACTTAATTTCATTTATTATAATAATTAAATTCTCCCTCTTTCTCTTTTCTCTCTTTTTCCTTCTTTTCATCAAATTAAAACATTAAAAATTCTATTAGATTTTACATCTCTCTTCTATTTCATTAGAAACACCAAAAAATCTATTAGAATTTTTTTTCTCTCACAAACCCTACAATTCTCAATTTTTTCTTCAAAAACAATGCAGAAAAAGATATTGTGTACTAGTTTTGGAATTTATACATTTATGTATTCTTTTCTTTTTTTTTATTTGATTTTTGTGTAGAGATTTGAATCTTAAGATTGTTGATATGAATCTTGAGATTGTTCAATATTAAACTTAATGAATTTTGATATTTATTTATTGGACTATTGAACTTGAATGAATCTTATTAATTTAAGACTTCATATTTAATTTGGAGTTATTTGGGAAATGTGATAGCGGAGAAAAAAGAAAAGATATCTTTTGAGTTTTAATACATTTTTTGATTGTGAGAACAAATAGAGAGAGAGAGAGAAAAAAAATCTATTTGAGTACTTTTTGAGTTTTGATTATATATCATTTTGTGGGTTTATGTCAATTTTTATTGAGTATTGTTAAAAAATTATTTTGTTAAGGTTTTTTAAAAATAATTCATTATCCACTATATTTCGTTTTAAAACAGAGAATAGCTTATTGTTTTTTTAATATCATTTTTATCATTTTTTTTTGTTGTAGCACATCTAATTGGTCATATACACATAAATATGATATTTTTTGTTATTTTAATTTGTTAATATTTTATGTAACTCTTGTATTTATACATTTTAATAACTAATGATCTCGAAAAAGTTCCCCCTACAATCAAATTTCTGGCTCTATCCCTAAACTTAAAAATGTAAAGAAATTATATATTTTTTATTTTACACACATATCAAATGTGCCAAAACTACTAACCTGTATAAACAAAATGCCATCATTTACAATCTTCCATCCACACCAAAGTTAAAACACAATTTCAACTCCTATTGAGCATTAATAGAATGTCTCTCACACACACATTTTTCGCTTGCACGATGGCCTCGTCATCAAGCTTCAAGTCTTTAATTGCACCACCCACAGGGCTCACTACTGTGATTCTTCTTTTATTGGCCTCTCTGCATCATGTTGAGGGCCAATTTTCATGCCCAGATAATTGTGACAACATGTATGTTGATTGCCAACTATACGATTGTCACAACAATCCGGCGTGCTTGTACGACATCTGTTATCTCCGTGACAAGGCCTGTCACGACGATTGTAGAAAGAGTAAAAAAGGCTTTTCAATTATGCAGTAATTTCAATAACCTTTGAATAATTATAAGGCATGTCCTGTGGTTGACTCAATGCAATAATATCTGTGCTGTTATACTAGTTGGGGTTTTGATGCTCCAGTGGGTAATGGTAGAAAAATCATAAAATGTAAGTTTTATAGTAAAGTTGTTAATGGTGGAATTACAAGATTAAAGCAACACATTACACACATACCTGGAAATGTAGAATTATATTCAAAAGCTCCAAAAGAAGTGTCACAATACGAGCTCATCTTCAAGATTCAAAAATTGCTAGAGAAACTATGAAAAGAAAAAGGAAGCAGCCATAATGTGATTCGTGGGGAAACTAATAGACATATGCTTAATAGTGGCAATAGTTATGAAAAAGAAAACGAAGAGGATTTGGAAGAAATGGAAAATAGGCAACTAAGAAATACCATGAGTGAAAGTCGAAAAATGGCTGCATTTGAGGATGAAATGCATTATCGAAAAATGGCTTGATAGAATTTTTTTTATATAATTGTTTTATTTATTTTTTTTATTTATCATAATATTTGTTTTAATTGTGTAATTTGTTTGTATGTGTCAGATTTGTTTATTGAAATGGGCTAGATTTATTTTATTGATATGGGCTGGATTTGTTAATTCAAATGGGCAAAATTGTTTAATTGATATGGGTCATATTTTTTTAACTTGTTTACTTAATTAATATGGGCAAAATTTGTTTAATTGATTTGGGCCGAATTATTAGGGCCAGATATGTTGGACCGTTTATTATGAGTCTTGGGCCATTTTTCTAAGTTTATATGACACATATGCAGCCCCCCACCCTCCCCCCCCCACCCCCCCATATATATATATATATATATTAGTTTGCAACCCATATGTATATGTATATATATATATATTACAACCCATATATTTTTTTAAGTTTATATTACACATTTGCATCCCATATATATATATATATATAATAGTTTTTTTGTAGCTCATATACATATAGTAGTTTTATTATTAAGTACATTTGCAACCCATATATATATTGCAGTTCTTATTCAATATTTATATATTTATATAAAATTGTAGGACACGATGCTGGTGGTTCATCAGGTGTGAAACGAGGAGTATCACATAGCTTCAGTGTAAAAGAGGGAAAGAATAGACCTCCAACTGGCATTGCCTCTTTTATGTACCCATCCAAACAAAAGTGTATCAAAAATTGGTTTGCTCCACAAAAAGTGAAAAAAGTTGGTAAAGCTATTTCTAAGTGGTTTTTATTCGATGCAATTCCATTTCATGCAGCAGATAGTGGTCCTTATTATCAGTATATGATAAATACTATTGCTGAGGCTAGATCGGGAATAAAAGGCCCGATAGGAAAACAAATTGGGGGCGTTTATTTAGATGAAGAAGTTAAAGAGGTTGACGAATACATATCCACTTTAAAGAAAAAGTGGTTCGATTATGGTTGTACAATCATGTGTGATGGTTGGAGCACCAAAAATAAGCATCCAACCAAAAATTTCATAATATCCTGTGATCGGAATATGATATATCATACCACCGTTGATTGTACAAACAAAAGGAAGAATGCTGAGTTTATTTGTTCTCTTCTCTTCTAAATAAGGTCATTGATGAAATTGGTGAAGAAAATATTGTGCATGTGGTTACAAATAACGAATCAGCTAACAAAGTCGTTGGTGAAAAATTGATGATGGAAAGGCCACACCTGTTTTGGTCACCTTGTGCAGCACATTGTATTGATTTAATGTTGGAAGATATTGGTAAGCTGAACAAAATCAAGAAATGTATTGAACAAG
Source organism: Petrea volubilis (assembly GCA_026212405.1). NCBI lineage: Eukaryota > Viridiplantae > Streptophyta > Magnoliopsida > Lamiales > Verbenaceae > Petrea > Petrea volubilis. The sequence continues at coordinate 7,607,634 of CM047886.1, read as the reverse complement.
CAAAACAACTCACCAGTTTCATTTACAATAGTGAGAAACTTGTGAATCTGAAGAAATTGCACGCAAATCGAAGGAAAAATTAGATCGAGGGTTACTTTTATCCTGCACCGAATAGACACCATCAACTATTAACTTGCAAAACAAGTGGTTTTGGCAATCAAGGATGCGATTATAGGTCATCTAGAAGCAGTAGTAGAAGACATAGTCCATATGGTAGTTATGCTGATTATTCTCAAAATAGATATGTTGATCAATCATCTTCAGACTCTAGTGGTATGAGATTTAGTGCGTGCGATCACTGTTCTCATGGTAGCACAGGCAGCAGTGTTGAATATCAAAGATTTGGGTTCTACCGTCGTGGCCAAGACCCATTTGAACACTCAGATCCATTCCATTCTATTGATCAATAATCCTTCAACCTTTTGAATCAACCTTTGGACAAACAATTTGGATCTTTGTTGTTTTCAAATCCACGTCAAACATTTTTTCCAACTGACTCCCAAGGGGAAGATATTGAAGACTTTGAACAAGGTCGTCACTCAATATGGTATTGATCACATATGTCACGTTTGTAATGAAATTGCTTTTTATTAAATAAAATCAAGCTGCAAGAATACTTAGGACATTAATAATTTGTCGTCTATTGTATTTTTTTAGTTACTATGTTATATAACATCAAAAATTATGTAATATTTAGAATTTAAGAAGTAATTATATGTTTTTTCATAATTTTTCGTAACTTTTTAAATTTTTTTTTAAATATTCCCTTTACGACCGCGACCGTTCCACGACGTGGCATCGGAATTGGAATGATAGTCTCTGTTCCGTTCCCCTTGACCGTTCTGGCGAACCGTGGTTGTACCTGTGCTTGGTGTTTATGGAATAATAGCGTACGGTTTTCTTGCATTTACAGCCATTTTTGTTCAATCTACAACACTATGATCCTCATATACTTGTTTTTCGCCCTTTAATTAGTCTCTGGAAACTTGAATGATCCTAAAGAGATATGCTTAAATTTCATTAGTTTAGTACGTATTAATATGGAAGAAAAAAGCCTAAAAAGCAAGCATGATAACAAATTCTACTTGATTTATGCAAATTACATTAGTTTTCTTGTTCAATCGAACTTATGTTTTTAGTTAATGATCAAAGCTAAAATTTTGATTGAGTCATCAAACAATAATTATCAATGAACATAAAATGGATGCATTTATCATGTATGAACAGATTGTTGGCTTATCCCTTCGAAAATTATCAAATAAACAGAGTCATTAAGATGATTTGTCATGCAAAATATATCACTTTGTGTGCGCAGTTTTGCCTTTACAGTATAAGTTAAGAAGGTAAAATTATAATTTTAGAATCGTATGTTACACCGATTTTTAAGTTAAAACACTATTTTTTTCATTTTAATTTTAAAATATGAATTTAGAAAAAAAAAATCACATTCAAAACTTCCATCGTGAATTAGCCGAAATTACTTACATGACAAAAAATTTGCCTATGACACAGAGTTTTGCCGAATCCAACTATCAATGCTAATATGGCACATAAAAACGAAAATATACATAACATATAAAATATTAAAATATAAAAAATAATATATAAAACATTAAAATAATATAAAATAAATATTATGATTCTTTTTTTCAGCCAAAACCCACCATCCGTCCCCCCCCCCCCCCCAGCCCGTTGCATTTTTTGTTATACTTTGTCAGAATAAATCACACTCACACACATTCACCCACATGCACATAAAATTCTCTCATGAAACCTAAATGCATCATTAAATTGAAAATATAGTTGGATTGCTCATGAAATAAAGAACAAATCTATAGAAAAAAAATTGAGAAACAATGGTTATAAGAGGAATGCACCACACGACAGAATGCGGCTCATAGTGATTGCGTTGCACACAACTATCTTTGTTAAAAATATTTTACATATTTTTCTTCTCCATATCATGGGCAATCCAATAATACGTTCAACTCAAGATTTCATGGATATTTTATTGATAATTTTTTTCTCATTTTTTTGTGGGGGTGCAAGGAAAAGAGAAAATAAACAAAGAAAAAATGATATTACTTTTAGTTTTATTTTCTATTTTTTATTTTTTTTGTATAGTATATTTTTATTATATTGTATGCCGACAAAGCAAAATCGATACACTAATGTCTAGAGTATTTTGTAAGTGCATTTTTGTGTTTGTAATTTTATTGATTTAAGTCTTCAGTATTTAAATATTATTGTATCGTCCAGACTGAGCAATTGGGGAGACTTTATACAGCCGAGGAGCTCCATGTTGATTGCTTCACTTGAATGAAGGATAAGGGGCTAGAAAAGAAGGTTGGTACATGGGTCCATTTGAACATAAGTTTAAACTATGTATTGATATAAAAGTGTTTTTTGATACAATTATTTCGGGACACCTTATAAATATCAACCGAAAAATATCCCCACACATGCACACACTGACTCAAAGGAAAAAGGGTAGATGACAAGAGGATTCAAACTTAGAACCTTTCTGATACTACTTTCGAACCCCCAACACTCAGCTCCGAGCCCAATGGCTTGTATTGATATAAAAGTTGATACATTAAAGAGATAATTGTACATAATAATATTTTTGTCCTATGTTCTTGCAATAAAGAGATGCCCCAAGTGAACTCGGAAGCTCAGGACAAAGACTCATCGGACTCCGCAGCACAACACTCCAAAAATGAGTCATTCGTTTAAGTGTTGGACAACCCAACAAAAAGGGCCGCAGGTATGGGTTGAACTACTGATCCAGGACGGCCAATAGTTCTTACTCCCAGTCGATGCCCAATAGCTCGTCCTCCCAGTCTAACCCAGTTGTGCTATAGATACAACACAAATTTACTCGACTGAAGTCTTAATTCAAAGGTCACAACTCGCAAATGATGTACTAGATGTTCATCTTGCTTTCATGAAATTTAACCAAAACCACGCTATCAGGCCCCTTCACTGCCTCCATAGAGTGTTGACGCTAACGATGACGACAACAACGATGATGATAATGACAATAATGGTGACAACACAGTAAACCATGATGGCTATGATGAAGATTATGATTAGTCTAGACTTTTCTTTTTATTAAAAAAAATGCTTTTTTTATGTTTTTTTTTATGTTTGAATGTGTGATTAAGTTGAATTATGTTTATTACCATATTTGGATAAAATATTTCTATTAATTTGTTATTTTCAAATTTTAGTTTGCATGTATATGTTTTGAATATATTCAATTATCTATATATATATATATGTGCAATGAACTAGTATGAACTAGTACAAAAAAAATTAAAAATTAAAAATAAAATAAAATATTAAAAATTAAAATGAAAAAGTTAACGGAATAAATTTAAAATAATTAAAATGTTTTTGACGGACTTTTTTGGTAGAATATTTCTCAAATATATTGGTGCAATTTTTTACTGAAAACGATTTCAAAGTTTTGATCGTTGACCGCCAAAGATCCACTAAAAGGTTGTTATGGACATTCCGCTGAACTTTGCCAAAAAAGTAAAAGCGATGAAGTTTTTTTAATGGAATTTAATTGTAATTGCCACTACACCTAATCATCGAAACTATGTACCAGTAGAGAATTCGTGTTCGAATTGATCTAATGTCGTGCACCATTGTTCCTATGGTAGAGAAATTGTCATCCATTGAGTGAATAGCTAAATTCTCGTTTCAACAAATACCCTGAATAATGATTCACATCCATCCCGTACACACAAGAAGTTTGGTCGCACTGTATGTAGCTAAAACCTCATCCTGCTTCGCTTGAATTTTATTGTAATTACTTCCTCCATGTGCACCATCCCACAAAATGTTCTTCAAAGTCCCTAGCAACAATACCAATCTCGTGTTCTTCTCAATCCCAAAAGAAAACACTGCTGAAGTTATTTTAGAGAAATGGCTCATTGTGAATTGAATTGAATCTGGGGGTAAGAAGAAAGACTCCCAAGCCATTTGCAATTCCTATTCCACCATAAAACCCACTTGAAAGTGACAAGAACTCTAAACACCATCATTTCAACTTCTCTGAAGCACCTCTCGCCCATTCTTTAGCATTTTCTTTCCCATCCGGAACCACATGTCACAATAAATAAGTCAAACCCTAGATCTATCAAGATAAGAAACATTTCTAAAAGACATGAACCACGTCCTCCTCGACCTGATTACAAAAAGGACAGAGCAACTCATATTTGCAACTTCTGGACTAAATTTCAATGATAGTAGGTAGCGCCTCCTTAAACGATTTTAAGGGAATATGATTTAATCTTAGGTTGTCTAAGGCCTTTAGCTTAATGGACACATATCCTGCCTTTAGAACTATGCAGAGACTAGTGCTAGGTTCAAAGCTTGTGAGCGATAGTGGGCATAAGTGTCTCTAATAACAAAAAAGAAATCTTTTAATCCTAGGCTCAATAGATTCATATCAATTAAAATTCTAAGTGTAAAAGGAAAAATTGGATCTCTATCTGTTAGACGAATTACTTGATCTTTCTAGAATATCCACAGGTAATCGATAACACTCTAGAGCGAGAAACTCCTATTCTTACTATGGCACCAGATTAATGTATCATTATTTGCCTAGGTTCCCAACGACATGCCTAAAATATAGACAAGCATCACCCGAATGAAAAGCATCTCAATAAGACCCACAATTCATCCTTCATTGCCACAAAGGATAAGATGGCTGACTTAGGAAATAAGAAGCGATGAGTATCGAGGTAAAATTAGCTTCAAATATCTACAACTAAGGCAACCACCCATCCTCCCATATAGGAATTTTTCACCCATTTCCAAGCCTCCACTTAGAACCGGCCTTGTCAACATCTTGGGAAGCAATAATGCTTCTCCATGTAAGAGAAGGATTAAAACCTATTTTTAGTGTTGAAAGATTCTAGGTTAGGGTAGTGTTGGGCCTTTAGTATATATTCAACTCATAAAGAGTTGTGACTCCTTAATTAAATATAATGCTTGTTTGGCAAGCATAGACTGCTTGAAAGCTTGTAAGGACCAAAAAACCACGCATCGCTCATCCTTCATACAACACAAAGTAGACCATGAGAGCCAATGAATTTTACGATTCTACCAACTATTTCACAAAGAATAAACTACCACATACTCGATCTTGTGTAGAAGTGTATCCAATAATTTAAAATGACTCCTTGCATATGTAGTAATTTCCTACAATACTATTTTAATAAGTATCTCTTTCCCATCCTAAGATAGTAGCATTATTTTTCAAAGTATGCACTTTCATCTGATCCCTAGGAGACGAGAACACTTCCCTTTTTCACATATCCACAACACCCAACAGGCCTTAATATTTCTTTTGCCTTGAAGTTAGCCGAATGCCAAGTCTGGCTACTAGAACTCCATGCCTACCCGCATTTATGTTGCTACTAAACACTTCCATCAAATTCATGTTATTAACTTCTTTGTCAGATATTCTGCTACACCAATGAAAAATATCATTGATACAACCAATCCTTTTCTATACAACCAAACAGAAGTTCAATGCCGTAATTTGCCAATAAAAGTGGGATACAAGTGTGGCCCATTTATAAAAGCTGGCACTCTTAACGAAGCCACTTTGTTTTGAATCCTAAAGTACTATACTTAAGATTTTTGAACTAAATAGGAAAAGTTAATACGAAAAATGATCTTTCTGTTGGATGCCCCAATTGAGAGATATATTGCAAACGAGGAGTTACTCAACACGAATGCATAAGATAATGAGATAACACAAAGTATTATCAAACTAATAAATTGAACATTAAACCCTAACCTCCATATGACTGACTCCTAAGAACCCAATTTGATTTGATCATAAACTTTTGCCCATGTCTAGCCTGAGTGCTAAAAAGCCCACTTTATCATGATTCCTTTCCTTAATAAAGTTATAACTTAGAATCAGACAAAACATTGTCAATAATCAATCTACTAGGAATAAATGCATAGTGGAAAGGGGAAATGACATGATTAAGGAGACATTTAAGTCTATTGGCTATAGTTTTGGAGGCTATTCTATACCAAACTAATCGAGTATAACTTACCAAAGTTTTCATTATTGTTACACTTGAGAATAAAATTATGTAAGAAAAATGCAACTTATTACTGAATAAAGGTTGTTTAAAAAATCAAGGAGACAAGAAAGGCTTTCAGAACTTACTTTATGCCTAAATGTTGAAAGAACAAGGCTGGCATACCAACCAGTCTTGGGGATTTAAAGAGATTCATATTAGACAAAGCTTTGGAGATCTCATCCGCAGTAAATGACTCCTCTAACTAGTTGCTAATCCTTTTAGTAACGTTTGGGGTTAGATATCTGAATCTATTTCATTAAGCAAGTATGACAAGAGGTAATTAATGATATTCCTAAAGTAGCTGAAATGAGGTCCTAGATTTATCCCTCTATATCACACCATTTCCCATATCTAGAATTGTCACTCTCCCTTTACCATCGCTTGTGCTCCATTCCACAAATTGATCCTGCCACTGCTACTCGCATCACCATCGTCTCGATCATCCCCTCCATTGGAGAGTTCTTGCTCCAACTTCTTGCATTGATTTTGAGACATATCTCACCAGATTCGTTGCATTTCTCAATCGTAGCCATCGCTTGGTTAATTAAGGTAAAAAAAAAGCTTTTTCCTTCTCTCACTACTTTTGGGTCTGCTTAATGACCATTTTTATCGTCGAATTGCTACCAAGAATTTCATAGATCTTGATTCCATCTCCGTATTAGTTGATACTTGTCATATTAGAATCGGCATGCTTCATTATTCAAATTAGGCAAGCATATTTCTCCCATGTGACTTGCTTACTAATCTTGCTCACACCAATGTGGGTGTGTGAATTTTTTATTGATTTAAGGCACACTTTAATTGTCACAACACTACCACCTTTGTTTTGAATTGATATTCTGTACACTGTGCACCACACTTCACTTCTCGTGGCATATATTAGTTGTCACAAATATCACTTCTTTCCTCACGTATCCTATTAAACTATGACTAGATTTTTGGTACGGATTTGCTCTTGAGATTTGCTATCATCTTTTCATAGTGTATCACTTTTTCTCCTTTTCTACTTTTTTCCCTCGAGTTTGCTTTGCTTCGTCTTGGTGTTGTCGAGCTCCATTTTGCATGCGTTTTTGTGATTGTAATAGGTGATGGTAGGACCAAAATCATTTGTTTTGATTGTGTTATTCTCCATTCCAAGGATTCCTTTTAACTTTGGGCCTACCAAAAATAACACGTGGGAGATAGGATTTCCGTTGGAGTGGAAGATAGTTTTCCTGGTCCACCATTAAGCCTAACTTCACCTATTTCAATGCCAGCGTCCCCAAATGGTTTGTCTCAGGATAGTCCCACTCAGGAAGGTACTGAAGTAAAGACCAAGGAGGGAGGCCCTTCTAACCTTCAAGAGGATGAGACCATTTCAGGAGAAGGAATGTTTTTTTTTTGTGATATACTAATCCTATCTCAAAGCTCCCACATTCCTCGACTAAAGAAGAGTATGGGCATCCCACTAAGCTACCGATTATTCGTGCCCTCTACTTAGGACTAACCTAACCATCCTCTTATAGGCTCTCTTTGCTTCTATATAACTCAACTCTCATTTGAACGGAGGTTTCCAATGCCACAGGCTCTCTTTGCTTCTATGTAACTCAACTCTCATTTGAACTGAGGTTTCCAATGCCACCTTTCTTGAGGAAGGTAAACTCCTTGTATCAGGTTCCCTTGAATCAATTGATACTCAATGCATTCAAGGTCTTGGCTGTTCATGCTATCCTTGTTCATTATTTGGGGAAGATCTAATCGCCAAGTAGTTTAATTCCCCCTCGGACCGCCGCCGCCACCCCCCCCCCCCCATTGGACCACCACCGTCGTCGCCCCCCTGGACCGCCGTTAGTCGCCGCCGCCGCCGGAATAGTAACTCCCAAAATATGCAAATATTTGTAATTGATGGAATTCGAACTCGTGACCTCCTGTTGGATGACCAACCCTTCACCACCAAGTTATTGCTGGAGGTTGTGTTCTATTTTGTTTTGTTTGATATTTATTATATGTTTATTTGATTATTCTTATTTTAACATTCTTTCTTTCAATTTAAAAAAACAAAATAAATGTATTATAAATAATTAAAATATAGTATTTATACTATATAAACACATGTATTATATATACTATATAAACATATGTATACCAATAAATCTTCTTCTGATTCTTATAAATAGTTTTGTATGTTAATAGTATTGATACTATATAATCTTATATATTATATATACTACATAAACATATATATATACATACACACACTATACAAACATATGTATTCCAATAAATATATCATAACTAATTAAAAGATAATATAAATATTAATAGTTAAATATATATACTATATAAATATATGTATACCTATAAATATATTATATACATAATTAAAAGATAGTATAAATAATAATAGTTAAAAGATAGTATTGATATTATATAAATATATATATTCTATATACTATATGAACATATATATACTATATAGACATATGTATACCTATAAGTATATTATATACGTAATTAAAAGATAGTTTAAATAACAATAGTTAAAAGATAGTATTGATATTATATAAATATATATATTCTATATACTATATGAACATATATATACTAGATAGACATATGTATACCTATAAGTATATTATATAGACATATGTATACCTATAAGTATATTATATACGTAATTAAAAGATAGTTTAAATAACAATAGTTAAAAGATAGTATTGATATTATATAAATATATATATTCTATATACTATATGAACATATATATACTAGATAGACATATGTATACCTATAAGTATATTATATACATAATTAAAAGATAGTATAAATAATAATAGTTAAAAGATAGTATTGATATTATACAAATATATATATTCTATATACTATATGAACATATATATACTATATAGACATATGTATACCTATAATTATATTATATACATAATTAAAAGAGAGTATAAATAATAATAGTTAAAAGATACTATTGATACTATACAAACATATATATTATATATACTATATAAACATATGTATACCTATAAATATATTAAACATAATTAAAAGATAGTATAAATAATAATAATGAAAAGATAATATTGATATTATAATACTAAATATAATAAACATAATAATTTTCCCAAAGAGTGTTTTTAATTTAAAAAAAAAAGAAATTTTGCTCTTGCATTAACTCAAACTTGGGACTTCTTGAATACAAGTCTAATACCTTGCCATTGAGCTACTTCCAAGCTTGTTTATTGTTTTGCCTATTATATATTAATATTACGTTTTTAATTAAAAAAAATTATAAAAAAAACCGGGGGAAATTTTTTCCCTGTTTTCCCCCGATTTTTAATTAAAAAAATTCAAAAACAAATTGAGGAAAATTTCCCCCCGAAACTTCCCCTGGTTTTTAATTTAAGAAAAAGAAAGAAATTTTGCTCTTGCATTGACTCGAACTTGGGACCTCTTGGATACAAGTCTAATACCTTGCCATTGAGCTACTTCCAAACTTCTTTATTATTTTGCCTAATATATAGTAATATTACGTTTTTAATTAAAAAAAAATCGGGAAAAATTTTCCCCCGGATTTTCCCGATTTTTACTTGAAAAAATTCAAAAAAAAAAGGGGAAATTTTCCCCCGGAATTTTCCGACGGTTTTTAATTTTAAAAAACGAGAAATTTTGCTCTTGCATTGACTTGAACTTGGGACCTCTTGGATACAAGTCTTATACCTTGCCATTAAGCTACTTCCAAGCTTGTTTATTGTTTTGCCTATTATATATTAATATTACGTTTTTAATTAAAAAATATTAAAAAAAATGGGGAAAATTTTCCCCTGGATTTTTCCCGATTTTTAATTAAAAAAATTCAAAAAAAAACTGGGGGAAATTTTCCCCAGTTTTTAATTTAAAAAATTCAAAAAACAAACCGGGGGAAATCTTCCCCCGGAATTTTTTCCGATTTTTAATTTTAAAAATTCAAAAAAAATCGGGCGAAATTTTCCCTCGGATTTCCCCCAGTTTTCAATTAAAAAATTCAAAAAAAAATTGGGGAAAATTTTTCCCCGAAATTTCTCCCGATTTTTAATTTAAAAAAAAATCGGGGGAAATTTCCCCTGGATTTCCCCCGATTTTTAATTAAAAAAATTTAAAAAAATCCAAGGAAAATTCCGCGGGAATTCCCCCGGTTTGACTCCGGCGGAATATTCCCCCGAAATAATTCCGCCGGAATCCGGCATTTTTTCTGTAGTGATTCTTCAGTTAGGGCCACTGTCTCAAAGTCTTCCCATTTTCTCTTCTTCAATAAAAAGTCTTTCATAAACTTAACATAGCTCGGCATCTATTCCAAAGCCTCTACTATTGGGATATTTAGATGAAGCTTCTTAAAGATCTGTAAGAATCACTGAAATTGCTTGTCAAGCTTCTACGGTTTCAGCCTCTAAGGGAATATTGGTGGTGGCTTCTACAGTTTTGGCTCCATCAATTCGGCTAATCATCTTACCTTTTTTATCTTGTTGCTCTACATGAATTTGGCATTCCTTTAGGACCTTAGGCACTTCCTCTTCTTTGTTAGGGGTGGTTATCTCATCCTTCTTCTCTTCTTCCTTTTTATGCCCACGTCGAGAAATTGGAATTTTTAGCACTTCTTCTAGTTCCCTCCCATTTCTCAAGGTGACCATGTGACACTGCTCTTTATCATTCTGATGCGAGTTCATATCAGTGTTACTTGGTAGAGTGCCTTGGGTACGATTGTTCAAAGCATTGGCTAATTAACCAGTTTGTGTTTTTAGAGTATGAAGTGCAGCATCATTCTTATTCATGTATTGCGTGAACATCTCCTCAAGTGAAGGCTTGTTGTCTTGAGACAGGGGTGGCGGCCTCATGGGTGGCTAAAATCCTGGTGGCTCATTTGGTCTTTGAGTGGATGTTAACGACCCTTGGTTTTTTAGGAGAAGTTAGGATGCCTTTTCCATCCCAAATTATAGGTGTTGGAGAAAGGGTTGTTTTGATAACACTCTTGACTCATTACAAACTGGGCTTGTCCAATTGTAGCAGTGTAATTATTCACCATATGTCCCCCTCCACATATCTTGTATACGATGAATGGGCTTTCAAGATGACTAACTTCCATGCTGCCAAACCTCTTGGTAAGTGCCTCAACTCGTGTTGCTATGTTGTTAATGCATCTATATATGAAGACCTGCCACCTTTCGAGTTGTAGACCTATCAGATTGCCATTGATAGTTGTTCGATGCCATATCCTCTAGGAGTGCATAAGCATCCCTTATAGATTTTTCCATTAAAGCCCCCACCCTTGCTGTAACATCAACTATCGTCCTAGTTTGGTCTGACAAGCTATTGTAGAATGTCTGGATTTGTACCCACATCGGTAGACCATGATGTGGACACTTTCTAAGCAAGTCTTTATCCCTCTCCCAAGCTTCATATAGTGACTCGGCAGCTTGCTGCTTAAAGGAGATAATAGCATTCCTGCGTTCCGCAATTTTGCTCGGCGGAAAGTACTTTGGTAAGAATTTTTGGGCCAAGTCATCCCAACTAGTGATCGATCCTACTGGTTGTGAATTTAGCTAAACCTTGGCTTTGTCTCGAAGAGAGAAAGGGAATAGATGTAGGTGGACTGCATCTTCTAACATACCATTAAATTTAAAGGTATTGCAAATGCCTAAGAAGTCCAACACATGAGCATTGGGATGTTTGTGAGGTAGCCCCCAAAATTGCAAGGTATTCTGGATCATCTAGATAATACCATACTTGATCTCCAAGTTATTTGTTTAGATTGCAGGCTTGTGAATGTTGGTTTGCATCCCTTGAATCAATGGGGTAACGTATTCCCATAATGCCTTATTGTTGTCTTTGGCCATGTCTTAAGGTTTAGGTGGTTTTTCAGCTTGTTCCTTTAAACGCCTATGGAATATTCTCTCAATCTCAGGATCGTACGGAACAATCACAAACTTATTGCTTCTTCGCATAAATCAAGTAGAAGATCCTGAAAATAAAATGAGAAAAATAGAAAAGTTAGAAGAGAAAATAAATAAAATAAAATAAAATAAAATAAACATTTGAATTAAAACTATGTTGCTTCAACAAATTATTAGTAAATAAATAACTTTGGTTCCTCAACAATGGCGCCAAAAATTTGTTGGGCAAAAGCCACCTATACGCAAGTATATGTATCATAACAAGTAATAAAGGATGAGTTAAGTATCGTTCCCACAAGGCACTAAGCTATTCGATACTAAGTATTGTTCTAATACAATCATTCTTTATTCAAACAAACCAATATCGTAGAGAGATATTTAGGAAAAAGGAACAAAAATAATTAATGAAAAGCAACGAAAGGAAATTCAATATTACTAAAGCCTTGAATTACGAAATCCCCCAATTGAACTAATTGAATCCGTTCTTATTCCACCTTTGAAATTAGTGATTCTGATTATTAGTCCCGAATTAATAAACATTACAAGTGTCTTCCGACCATCTCACAAATTACTTCTTACCTTACAATTCACTATATTCCTAGGTGAATTAAATGAAGAAGAGTATTTACCACACATTCGTAATGGACTACCTGTGGTATGTAAGTGTATTCCTGCCCTACTCACAAGTCAATTTGATTCGTCTTTGCAAATAAATTGAACACAAGTTTTCCTCGTGTCAACCTATCCTAATATCCTCTTCCGAGCTCGATAGGAGTTAGATAACTAACATCGATGGTGATCAAACAACTAGGTAGATGAATCAAACACTCAAGAGAAAAAGAAATCAGAAATCAATAAATAACAAAAGGGAATAAGCGTGAATTCAATTCATCCAAAAAGGTTTATTCATAATTCTAGAAAACCAAAATAGTTCATAAATAAACTAGAAAACATCATAAAAAACATAAATAACACCATGAGTTTCAAGATACAAAAAAGAAGATTAGAAAACAAAAACTCTATAATCAGTATTGTTGTACTTGTTATCAATCTCCTTTGAGCTCTTGAAGCTCCCACGTAATTAAAAGTAAATAAAACTAATCTAGAGAAAAACGGCATGGAAAGATGAAAGATAAAAGATGTCTTAGGCTCTTCAACCAAAAACTATTTATAATAAAGCCCTAACTATAGTAATTAAGGTAAAAGTCCCATGGAATTCTTCCAAATTAGCCTAAGACTCTTTTCTTGCCCGTTGTGCTTGCGCATAAAGAATCTTGTGCAAAAGCACAAAATTTGTAACTTCACGTTGATTTTTGAAACTTCACGACATGCTGGAGCATAAGGAATTCGTGCTGGAGCACAATATCACTAGTGGAAACTCGAGCATTATGTTCTCCTTGTGCTGACACATAAGGTTTTTCATGCTGAAGCATGTTTGTTGTCCATGATTTTCCCTTTGTGCTGAAGCATGCTACTTTTTGTGCTTTAGCATGGGCTTTTTTCCAATGTCGTTCAATATTGTACAAAATCCTACACTTACCAAAATTTAACCAATAAACATAAAAATATGATACGTAATGTGACACTCCCCCTCGCTAGGATCGTCCTATGCAAGTAGGATTCACTCAACGGTTTTGTTGAGTACCAATTTTTTCCAATCGGTATGCAATACATACAACTTATTTAGTATTGCCCAATAATAAAATCGAGATAAAACAAAAACACAATGAACTTACATAGAACTGTAAGGTACGACTATCTAACTACAACACTTTAACTAGTGATTTTCCATTTTTTGTTAAATAAGCCAGCCTGTTATACAGGATAAACAACTATGTGCTAATGATTGGCAATGCTCCAATCACTTTAACCGAGTCCCCTCAACCTATTTTCCTGAAACTGAGGCAATGAACAGAAAGAACTTGGGGTGGTAAGTCCAAATGACTTAGTGAGGCAGGAAATATATATATAGATATACAAACTGAAAACAAGAGTCATAAACCAACAAAATAATAAATCATAAAGGGGTATGTCTATACAAATTTGAACAAGACAGATGGTGAGCCATAAACGAAATTTTCAATCTTATTACTACCCAAAACAGATAAACATATCATAAAATCCTTATGCCTTCCCTTTGTGTCAAGGAACGACCTTGACAACGGTAAACGGTAAACGGTAGGTGTATCACGTGCCCGTACAATACACCGAGTCAATCCCTACTACAATTAACCTCCAACTGTATGTAGGAATCAAGTCCAACAGAATGGTATCACATAAGAAGGTTCTATCGATGATCCGTTCCGCTTGATATACGCCGCTCACATGTACTTGGACCAAAACTTCCCAAGGGCGTCCCCAAGGGTATCAATAGATCATATCAAGACAGAATGACTCACAAACTTTCAATGAAATAATAGCTTGTTTCTAAACCAGGGAGGAGGATACATAAAAAACATAATTAAAATACGATATCCCAAGGGTGTCAATAAATCATTTTTGAAACTAATATAACTGACAATATCAGAAATGAAATACTTTTTGGGTATAACTTGACTTATAATTTGGAAAAAATTTTGTCGAAATATAGAGAGTAAAATATAATTCGAAAAGATTCGAATAGCAAGAATTAGATAGGGTAGGCCATACGAATAATATTTATAACATATAGTTCAATGCCCCAGCAAGGAAGGTAAAATGCACTCACCTTAAGAGCTTATTGTCTCACCAAGTTTATGAATTGGGTGGACTATGTCAACTTGGTAATCTCCTTTTCAAGAGTATTTTATGGAATTAAGGGATTTATAGGGGGCTAATGTGTGTATATGTATGAAAAAGGAAGGGTTTATCTGTGTATATATATATGGGTAGGAAATATTCTATAAATATGGAGTATTTTGTATGCTGAGAGCAAGGTTAGTGTGGGTGGGTGTGTCTTAGGTGGAATTTAGTGTGTTGTGGGATGAAAATGGGATGCCAAGCTCCCCTATTTATAACAATTGTTGCAAGAAATAGGATTATTATATACTTTAAGTCATTTTCTAATTATTATTATCTTATCCAAATCTTATCATATTCTTATCTAATCATATCCAATCTTATCAAAATCTTATCCAATTTTATCATAATCTCATCTTATCTTATCAAATCTTATCTAACCTTATCCAATCTTATTATAATCTTATCCAATCTTATTATAATCTTATCGAATCTTATCATAATCTTATATAATCTTATCTAATCTTATCATAATCTTAGCATTTAAGAACATTTATTAGGAGACAATGACATTTTTGGATAACTATGTATATATATATATGATAAAACATGACCTATTATATAATATATACATATAAATTCGAAAATTACATGTATATATAGCTATATTTTTGAAATATAAATTTATTTATATATATGGCTTTTAAATAAATTAATAAGTTGTAATTCTTGAAAATAATAGGAAGTACTAGGGCATTATAGATCTATATATATAATTTCAATATATAAAAATCGGGATGTCACACGTAAGAACTAAAAAGTATTAATAAATCTATTAATCTATATATAAAAACTATGACTTATACAGATTTATCAATCCGCCAAGATTTTGTAAGAGTCGGGACCCACTTTGGATCTAGACCAAATTAGGTAGGTTGGACCCATTAGACCAAGTAAACCCGTCTATACTTCAAAAAAACTAAAAATGTAATTTTTAAAAAATAATATGACCATATCTTTCTAAAGATAAAAAAAAAAAATCGTATTACTAAAAAAACTAATTATTTAAAAACTTTTATTAGCATATGCTAATTTTTTGGAAAGTTGGGTATTGTTATCAGGTGTTTAATTCTGTATATGTTGAAATCATAACTTATTTCCTACTATTATAAAATTATTTTAGCATACAAGAATACCATATTTATGTTTTATATGTGACTCTATTATTTATGTAATATATCCATTTGTTTATGAAGTATAAATATATGTAATATACGCTTCTATATATATAAATATATATTAAAAAATGAAAAATATGTAAACAAAATAATATAGTGAGTTTGGGTTTTAATATTGAAACCCAAAACCCGTCCCAAATTTTATTTAGAAATCTAAAAGTCCACCCCTTTCTGAAACGAGACTAAGTATTACTCGGACCCATTGCTCTTCCTTTGGAAAACTCCCAATCCCAAGTTGGTTTCTTAAGTTTTATTTTATAATTTTCAGGTCTTAATAGACATTGTGACCCTTACGTTGTATAAGATTTGATATTTTCTAATACCCTTGTCATTTATGGCTAAGAAGTTTAAATTTATAAATTCATAATTACATACCCATTAAAAAGCTTAAAGTCATAAACCAAGAAGTTTGGTTTTTTTACACTCCGCCAATTATTTAATCCATTAGGAGCATAGTGAACAAGGGGAAGGGGTGTTAACGATCCTAAACGAATTGATGCACCCATGGCCATTCGACGATCTAGGCTACCCTCGAAAATTAAGATTTGGGGATGGCTATTGCTTTAGGGTTGACTGCCACTATAAGAAAATTAGCAAATTGGTAAAATATAATAAGTGATAATGAAAAAATTGTCACAAATTATATGCATTTAGTTCCAATAAAATTGTATTGTCACAACATATAAGTTGCGCAATGTCAATGATAACAACATAATTTAAGAAAATGAAAACATAGTGCAACATTGATAAGTAGTGACACACATATAGTGACAATAGAATCTTAACACAAAATCCTAATGACAAATTTTTTGTCATGAAATTATTATTATGGGATGTCACTAGTTGTCAATTGTGACAACTGAAGCATTAACTGTTGTCATTATTGAGTGATATTGTGATCATAAAAGTTGTTGTCACAAAAAAAACTTAATTAATAACAAAATAAAAGGAATTATCACCTAATACAATTATTAGTGACAACTTTTATAGTACCACTTTTATATCTTATCATTAATATAATTTTTTTGTTATAGTGTGCCTACACGTGCAAACTTTTCACGCATGAGGTGTGCTGGAATCGGAGGCATGCAAGACATGCGGGATCGGGGTGGAGATGGTAGATCATTTGTTTAGTGAATGCCAGTCAACGTTGACAGCTTTCCACGCTAACTTTCCATCTTTAGCGGCGAAAGGGCAACCAAGAAGGCAACATGTTTTTCTTGGTTTCTTGCAAGGAGGGGAGATGCATAATCTGAACGCCATATTGCTAACATGTTGGTGCATCTGGTGAATGCGAAAAAGGTTCTACATGCAGGTCAAACTCCCCATTTTGTTGAGGTGCAAGGGAGGGTGGCAGCGTACTACTTTGAACAAGAAGAGGCATGGTGTGAGGAAGGGGTGGTGCTCCAGATAATGTAGGCGAATATTGTAGGAACTGAATTTAAGGTC
The DNA here is from genome assembly GCA_026212405.1 of Petrea volubilis. Lineage (NCBI taxonomy): Eukaryota > Viridiplantae > Streptophyta > Magnoliopsida > Lamiales > Verbenaceae > Petrea > Petrea volubilis. The sequence goes on along the minus strand of CM047886.1, from coordinate 7,590,192 downwards.
ATTTTTAAGATGAATATGAGGGTGACAAAGTTTCAGAGAACGCAGTTGTTGCCGATGGCTCTAGATATCAAATTTGTTGGGAATTTTTAAATGTGGGAGTGCGTTGGATAGATGAAGAATAACAAAAACAAGAATGCAAAATTGTTACTAAAGAATGAAGAACTGAAAAATATAAAACATGAACAAGATAGGTTGTAGAAAGCGAAAGTTTTTACTAGAGGGTTTTTCTTGCATTTGCTTTTATTATTATTACTATTATTATTATTTTACTTGATATAAAACAAATCATAAAGTACCATTTTTATAGGCACATTTCATTTACTCTCATTAAGTTTCAATTTTCCAGCTAACATTTATTTTTATGGGCAAGTGGCGCTTGTATCTTGAGAGTGACCCACTGCGCGCACCAATCTAATTCCTTCGCTACCCGGACTCGTTTATGTCTTTTTATAGAAGTTTGGTGGATGAGTGTCTGGAGTTAATGGCAAAGTTTAGCTGCACCGCACTCGTTCGCACTCGTAGATTGGCAAACCGCGCAGCTCATCTCTTAGCTCTTTTTTATTATTTTTTTATTTTCTCTGTAGTAACCCGGCTAGCTTTGATAGTTGGGGAGGTGATCCCCCAAAATGAATTGAGCAAGCTTTATATCTTGACAAGTTACATGCATAGTAATGAGATTTTCTTAATTAGAAAAAAGAAAAAGTACATCCAGAAGTGGACAAAAATAAAAGAATTGGACAAGCTTAAATTAATTCAGATAGTTGGACTCCGGGCTATTTCCCATTATCATTCTTGAAATTAATAAGGTGTAAGTCTTTGAGACTGGTCCAAGTCTCATAATACAATAAGGCGGCCTACCAACTCAGAGGACGTTTGATTAAATTTATAAGTTTTTCAAAATATTTTATAAAAAATATTGAAAAATTTATAAAATATTGTAAAGTGTTTGACAAGCTATTTGAAAAATAAGCTTGTAATTTCCTAAAATAATATATTTTAAATTTTTTGTTAAAAAAAATATGAAGGTGTCAATTTATTTTGTAAAATCACTTACACTCTTTAGTGATGAATCAATACATTATAAATTTAATTTTTATGACGGATTTAATTTATAAAAATTTTGTTGATAAATGCCTTGTCAATGATTGTTTATTTAATTCTATTTATATTGAATTCTATCACTAATTCATCACATATTCCTTAATTTTGTAACAAAATCTCTAAGTTACAAAATTTCCGTTAATAAAGAAGGTGTTTTCCTATATTGAATTCTACCAAACTTTTTCTTTCCGGCATAATTAATGACAATATTCTCACCATTAATATATTATAAATTATACTTATTTTATTTATTCAACCACTTTATTAATTTATTTTTAAAATAAAATTCAACTTCACATAAACAACGTCACATCAAACACCGCTTAATTAATACCCCTCATATCACCTTTACCTCCACTAAATGATACCATCATGTATTATATTATATTATATTGAGGGTGACACCAGCGTGTTTTCCACCGCATATTTGTATTCTCCTTAATTTATTGAACACGTCTAACACGGCGGCTATATACAGTGGAGTATCAAGTAAAGGTCAATTTGTTAAAAGCCACTCAATAATTCAATCGAATTTTTTTTATATAAATCGGGTGTATGAATTCTATTTATATATTCTATAATTCAGATTTATTTACGTTTTATATATTTTTTATAAAAAAATTTAATATATAACACACGATTGAATTTAGATTGCAGGGTCTAAACACCTAATTTATTAAAGAAAAACCCCATTCAACCTTATTATTACGTCTTTTTTTTAATTGTTAGTATTTGGTTCAAAACTATGAATAAAATGAAAGGCGTTTAAATAAAACTTAATAATAACACTTCTACAGTTTACTATTAAAGAAAAATAAAATAAATGATCAGAGAAAGGAACGGGGAGGTGGGGACTGGTGATGAATTTTTTGGAAAATAAGAGACGACCAAACAGACTTTTTCTTTTTATATATTTTTGGGCAAAATTTATTTAACCCCCTTCAATTATAGCATTTATATCATAATTTGTACACAAATAAGGTGTTAACTATTATTTATAAAATAACTGTTATAACCTTTTAGTTTTTTAAATTCCAAGATAACTGATATGAGATATACAAGATACAAAAAAAATTTTGTATTATTGATACAAAACAAAATGTTATACCGTTTTATAATATGTCACTGATTTATTTTGATAATGATAGTACCAATATCTTTTTTATTCTCAATTTCAAAAGTTTATTATTATATATTGAAAACACGAATGTAAATTTTCAACTATTTATAATTTCATTTTTTGATTCAAAAATTTAACTCAACTATTGCACATTTTCCAAATCATAAAATTGCTCCCCTTATATTTCTGTTATAATAAGCTTTAGGAATTCGAAAGAAACAAGAGAAAGCATGAACTATTAAATAATAATAATAATAATAATAATAATAATAATATTTTCTTAAGATCTAATAAAATAAAATTCGATATTTATTAGAAATTTAGAATGAAAAAGTATTAACTAGCGCCCCAAAAAGTATTCATAAATAAAATAAAATCCTAACAAAAACTTCAAACTTTATCACACACATTTGCATTATCATTATGATAGTGTCGTAATAGAGATGGAAAAATAATTGTGGTTGTATAATTATCTCTCACACTAATGAGTTTTTATTGTTCAATTTTAAAAAAAAAAGATAAAAGAAGTGAAAGATTATAATAGATATTTTAAAAGTAATAGTTAATGCCTTGTTTGTATATACAAAATAGATGAAATGGTTAAGTGAAGTTCATTATAGTACAAAGGAATAAATTGTTACATTAGTGTAGTCTAAAGGGGTTAAGTGTATTTTGCCCTTTATTTTTACTCGATCATATCCTTTTAACTAAATGGAGTTTGTGAAAACTATACTATATTTTTGTCTCATTTTTAATGAGTATTGCCCCTAGCGATCAAAAATTGAAATTATTTTCTTTTATATTTTCTCAATACATCACAAAAAGCACCTTTTTCACTAATAGGACATTTCATCACAAACTTGATAAAATCCATCAGAACATACAGTTCTTCAATGAGTTTTGTTCGTCACAAATTCATTAATGAGTATCTTGTCACTCATTATTACTTTAACTATATTCAAATATAATTATGTCGAAAATCCATCACAAATATCTTATAATTGCAATTGAATCTATCCTTCATAATTTTTCTATTAGTTAACTAGGTGTTTTGTTTTTTTTTTTCACTACAAAAATGTGTACCGTTCTCTGTGCCTAATTGAGTTTATAAAAATTCTATCACTAAATACTAATTCCTGTATTGTGTTACACGACTTAGTGAAATATGATTGGACTTCCGCCAATGTGAAAACGTGTGAATGTATATTAAAGGAAAATCTCCCTTTCAAAGTAGTACCAAACACGAGGGCAAGTCCTAATTCCAAACCAAACATCGCGAATCCAAAACGAACACTTTGTTCTAAAATAAGCTGAATTATTGAGGCACTTATTCAATAATAAGAATAATAAGCGGGTGCAGATAAAAAAATAATGGTATGTTTTAATCATATGTTTAAAGGTTAAAATAGTATAAAATTAAAATTTTATTTTTATTTGTGTATATATATATGTTTAAATATTATTAATATGTTTTATAAAAGATAAAAAATGGTTAAATTATAAGATAGAAAAAAATAAATAAAAATGAAATAAAATATAGGAATATGAGAGAGTAGAAAAAGAATGATAGAGAGAAAAATAATAATATTATGTAAGAATAGAAAAGAGAGAAATGGAGAAGATATAAGAGATAGAAGAGACTAAAAAAAACAAAAAACAAACAAATAAACAAAGGTACATTCTTATCCTAAGACACTAAGTATTTGTTAGGGGTGCTGGTGCTTTATAAAAGAGTACAAATAATAATAATAATAATAATAATTGAATTCTTTGGGGACCATTTCCGAATAAGTGAAAAATTGGATCCTGAAATGCAACTGTCGGCAACTGCACCCCAGTCAAAGGGACAGCAAAATGAGAAATCACATTAGCACTGTCACTAGTATATTCTTTCTTTTCGTTGATATTTATTTAGTCCAATTAAAAGTTGTTTTCCAAATCTCAAACTTTTACCCTACATCAGATTTTAGAATTTTGGTAAGAAAAATATAAAAAAAATTATTTTATTTTAAATGATAGTATTTTATATTTTATTTTTTATTCTTCCCAATTTTCTTCCACTTTTCCTCACCAAAATCTATGATACAAACATATATAACATTAAGCTTAAGATATATTTTGCCAACTAAAAACTCCAGACCAGCTCATAAATAATGAAGAAATATCTGAATGATGTCACCAACAGATATATTTTAGGGTCATACACATATTCGCGTGGATTATATTATACCTAAAGTCACATTACTTTTGGCATTAATTAAAAAATAAAAAAAAAAAAGAAAAGTCTTTTAGTTATATTTTTAACAAATTGGTGACTGGTCATGACATCCTCCAGTCAAGTGTATATATAAATGTATCTTTCATAGTTTCACTTCCCATGTTTTATTTTTCTTTTTTGTCCCTGCAGTGTAAAGAACAATAAGTTGTTACTCAGTTAATTCGAAATAACAATTCAAACCCTAGACGAGGACAACTAAGTAAAAAACCAGATGAACAGTAAGAACAAAAGTGGGAATTTAAGTTCCCAAGATGTTAGTCTCATATGTCCCATACTCAATTTCACCCCCACATGCGAGATTTTGATCTTGAGATTGAAGTCGTTTCATGTCCGGTTATTCAAGATTAACAGAAAATGAGAGATTACAATCCACCGAACCAAATGCTAACTTGGTTGAGATGTGGCCTCCTTTTCTCGGCTAATTTGGGAACCAAAAGATTTGGAAATGCACTATATGAAATGAGTAAATTGATAACAATGTGATAAATAATAACAAAGGTAAATTGATAACAATGTGATAAATAATAACAAAACATTTGTCATTAATATATATAGTCTTAATATTATGTATCGGCATGTTTGAATAGCCTTAATGAATCACATCTTCCCCCGTATTATTATTATTATTATTATTATTTTATGGTTCATTATCTTAATCCAAGCTAATCCAACATCAATCCAAAATGCAAGATAAAAACTGTATTTTTTCTACTTAGTTACATGAGAGGCTAGTAATTTGAACTCTTCCTTTTCATTAAATATTGGTGTTTTTTCTTTTCTTCTTCAACTGAAAACGTTTTGGATCTATCTAGCCACCAGCCATTGAGAAATATTGAATGTTACGTTGATTCTTTCTTTATTGTATGTTTGGCATTTTCATACATATAGAAGCATTATATTTATTTTTTCATGATGTTTTCAAATTATTTCTTTTGATCATTTTTACTACCTATATTTTCTTTTTGGTTTTTGTTGTGTCATAATTTTATTCTTCAAATTTATTTTTATTTTGTGAAAATTCAAGTTTTTTTTCCATTTAATTTACTTTGTTGTCATTATTATTTTTTATTAATTTAATTTATTGCATAGTTATAAGAAGGATTTGTCAAGCCTCCGTACGTAAATTTTTTGTTTACGGTCCCCCTTAATCGATCATTTTTTCTAAAACATTTTTACTTTTTGTTTCAAGGATCCAACTTAAGCTCTGTTTTCCCCTCACAAAAGTTAATATTTAGTGTTTTTAAATTGGTTTGTTTTCTAATTTCTACCACTTCTTTGCATTTTGTTATTTCTATTGTTCAAATTTTTATTGATTTGCTATTTTAATATTTTTATTAGTTTAATTTGATTCATTGTATGTTCAATTCTTTTCCTTTTTATTATATTTTTCTTTTTCATATTCATGTCATCATATTTTTCATTTTTTTCTTTTTCGTATTTTATTTTTCAATTTTTTCTTTTCGTATTTTATTTTTTATTTTTTATTTTTTTTCTTTTTCATATTTCAATTGTGATGATGTTTCCAAATATTTTTATTGTAATTTTTACTACTTTATTTTTAATATTTATATTATCTCATTATTTTATTCGTGAAAGTTGTAAAGAAATTTTTTTATTCAAGTTTTCATTGATTTGATTTGATTTGTGGTTATTATTATTTTTAATCATCTAATTTTTTTTCTCAACAAAAAGAAGGATTTTTTTACTTCTTCATTCCATACTTTACTTTGACCATTCTAGGTTTATATATTTATGTGTATATTCATAACTCATGCTTTTTCTCTCTTCACAAAAGTTAATGTATAGTAGTTTTAAAATTAGCTTTTGTTGATAGTTTCTACCACTTTTCTCTATTTTTTCGTTTGTGTTATTTTATTGTTTATTTTAAAAATTTGCTATTAATTCTATTTTATGGAATATGCCCGAATATTCCACAAAGATTCCACGAAATAGTAAAAATATACCATTGGCATACAAATTATAAATGTTATGTACCAAAGCGCATATTTACAAAAGTTGGGTACTAAAATACAAAACACCTCAAAGATTGGAGTGTTTAGCGTAATTTACTTTTTAATCAAATTATACCTTAAACCTTCGAGTATACATTTGCATTGGGTCGATCAATACATTTTCTTTTAATTTCAAAGTTCTAAAGGAAGTTTTTAAAATATAGAGGAAATCTTACATACTATATATATATATATATATATATATATTATATGAGCAAATCAGAAAACAAAGCATGGGAAAGAAGATTGAGGGTGGTTGAATTTATAGAATATATAGTGCAGGGTATTATATTTAGTTATTTTTTGAAAACAAATATTTAAGGCCAGAGTGCTTTGTTACCTTTTAACGCTTTCGATTTTTTGCTACATAATAGTGCTACACGGACAGGATTCTTCATTATAAAAATAGTATTTCACCTCTTATTGTATAACTATATTTATATTATGTATATATAATTACTTTCTTAATTATACACTTGGGCTAGGATATTTACACTTTGTGTATATCATATATTGGAATATGAGATATAACACAATTTATAATAAAGTATCTTGTGTGAGTGCTCTATCTTCTCATCTATTTATTAATATAAGTTACATATATTGGTGGACAGTTAATATAAAAAAAGAAATCATTTAAAATGTTTTCTAATACATATGGCATAATTAGTAGAAAAAAGATATAGTATGATTATATTGCAGAAGTTTCGACTGTTGTTCGAAACTGTAGGGGGCCAAAATTACTAGATGTAAAGTGTAATTAACCCGAAAAATCAGACCTCTCTCTCAAAAGTCCACTTGCCAAGAAGCTCAGACCATAGTTATCTTGTGACGATTTACAATAAATAAACAAATAAATAACTAAATAAAATCACACCGACCACAGGACCATAATTGTGAGTTCCAACAATTGAGTCTCACATCCAAAGCAAATTTGTCTGAATTGTAAAATGCAACGGCTGCAGTTTTCTTCGTTAATTTTATAGTTGTCTCTCTTCATCTCAACCTCCATTACCTACCAGGCTACCACACACACACACACACACACAGAGTTGTATCTCCCCATCTCAAACTCCATTAACGCGCGCGCGCACACACACACACACATATATCCTGTGGGTTCTTCCCTTCTCCTCACCATCATCGGCCTTGCTTTCATCTACTGCCGTACTTACGTCTACACATCTTCTTGTCTGGTTCCATCGTACAGCTCTTACTGTTTTTGTTGAAAAAATTGGGTTAAATGGGTACCCTTTCTTGCAGTAACTGTGATTGCTTGCAGGACTCATCACAGCATCAAACCAACGCTGATCTGTTAATCTACGAGGAGGAAGCTCCGGCGGTGGTGCCGTGCGATTATTTCGGTGGAGTTTATGAGTACATAAAACAGATGCTCATGGAAGAAGACGACTTAGATCACAGGCCCTGCATGTTTCAAGATTGCTCTGCTCTCCAAGCCGCCGAGAAATATTTCCACGATGCGCTGAGCGATAACGCCTCCACTGCTGCTGCTGCTGCCCCTAATAATCTCAATCCTAGTTTAACCATATCTGAATCATCTGATTTTCCTCCATGGACCCTTTTGGACTCCCACATCGGTGGTCCTTGTGCTCTTTCTTCTGACTTCGATACGGGGGTGGGCTCTCCGGGGAGTCGTTTTCATGGCTTAAATTCTACTGGGCCAATCCAACAAAACGAATTCATGGAAAGGGGTCTCGAAAATTCGCCCAAACAGAGGAAGAAAAAGACCCACGATCGAGGGGAGGATGAAGGAGGAGAAGACTCAGTCGGGCCAAGTAGCAAACACCTGGCGGGCTATGCGGAAGAATCTGTTCAAATGGAGAAATACGACAAATCACTGCTCTGTCGGCAGATGAACCCGGGTTTCTACGCCGATTCTCAGGCTACCCTCTCCGAAGGGACGTCATCGGACAGCGAGGAATCGAAAAACAAGAAACTGTACAGAAAAACCAAAGAGGTGAAAAGGGGCAGGCCAAAGGGGAGCAAGAAAAACTCCAAAGCTAGAGAAGTGGTCGATCTCACAAGCCTCCTCACCCGTTGCGCAGAGGCTGCTTCGAGTTTCAACCTAGCAACTGCCGAGAAATTACTCAAACAAATCAGGCAGCATTGCTCTCCTTACGGGGACGCCAACGAGAGATTGGCTCATTGTTTTGCTAATGCACTCGAGTCAAGAATGACTGGCACCGGCTCTGCTTTGTATTCTTCTTTCAATTCAAGAAGAATAGCAGCTGCAGAGCTGTTAAAATCCTACCAAGCGTACGTCACTGCATGCCCGTTTAAGCGAATGTCGAACATATTCGCGAACAAGTCGATCGGAAGGTACACGAGTCGAGCATCAAGAATTCACATAATCGATTTTGGCATTCTCTACGGCTTTCAATGGCCCTGCTTAATCCAGGGCCTCTCGCTACGGCCAGGAGGGCCACCGTTTTTGAAAATAACCGGAATCGATTTTCCTCAACCCGGCTTCCGGCCAGAGGAGCGAGTCGAGCAGACAGGCCGGCGGCTGATGCACTATTGCGAGAGATTCAATGTCCCCTTCGAGTACAATGCCGTAGCTAAGAAATGGGATGATATCCGTTTGGAAGATCTAAATATTAGTCAAGACAGATCGAATGACTCAATGGTGGTGGTTAGTTGTCTGTACAGGCTCAAGCATGTGACGGACGAGGGCGTCAGCAGCCCGAGGGATGCCGTTCTGAATCTGATCAAGAACGTAATCAAGCCAGACCTGTTCGTGCACGGGGTCGTCAACAGCAACCACAATGCTCCGTTCTTCGCGACCCGGTTCCGCGAGGCGCTGTACTACTACTCGTCATTTTTCGACATGATGGAGGCGACGCTGCCGCAGGAGGATCAAGATAGGTTGATGTTCGAGAGGGAGGTGTTCGGGAGGGACGTGATGAATGTGGTCGCGTGCGAGGGGTTCGAGAGGGTCGAGAGGCCGGAGACATACAAGCAGTGGCAGGTGAGGAATCAGAGAGCTGGATTCAGGCAGCTGCCATTGAATCAGAAGATATTTGGAGAGGTGAAGACTAAAGTGTGGAGGGATTACCATAGTGATTTCTTGTTGGATCAAGATGGTGAGTGGATGCTGCAGGGATGGAAAGGGAGGGTTTTGTATGCTCTTTCTTGTTGGAAGCCTTTGCAAGATTGATGAATTTTTGATGTGATGATAACTTTTGTTTTCAGATGTCAATGCGAATTTAGTCTTGATTTTGGTTTCTCCATTAGTTTTCTTGATTTCTTATCATGCCTTGAGTATTCACAGTTTGGTATGCTAGAGTCTGGACGGCAAGGAATGAGACGTTACATGGAAGATATGTGATTGGTCACTCTCTCAAAATAATTAATTTTGGTGCGATGAAATCCGATGCAAGTAAAAATTTCCTAATATTACAGGCCTCTTCTTCTTTATTTTGATGTTTACCAAAAATTTCTTGAGGTATTTCCTAATTATAATGAATCACCGCTATTTACTAAAACTACAATTATCATCTTTAAAAAATTGTTTCTATCTAACAAATAACACAAGTGATTAGTCACCTCAATTATAACAAATCTATCGGTCTATTAACGAAGGTGATAGTTGTAATTTCAATAAATAAAAATCATTTTTTGTAATTGAATAAAACTTGGAAGGATTTATGATAATTCTCCTGTTTTTCATTTGCTAACGAGTTTTTCAAAATATTTACTTCTCGTGCGCTGTATCAAAGGCTTCATCTTGATCTATGTGTTAACTATTCTTGCACGATTTGTTGAAGAATAATAATAGGGTAAATTTCGATCAGTAAGCTATGAGGTTAGGTCAAATTACAACATATTCTCCTATTATTTAATGAATTACAACATCTCATTCATCTTGTCTTGATATAAATATATACTCCCTAGTCCCTAACATTGAAAGATTAGTGGCCAACAGCTTTGATGATAGCATCAATACATATCGTTGAATTGTCTAGAGCACTTCTAACTAAGGGTGGATGTTTTGGGTACCCAACCCGACTCGATCAGATTAATCCCAATCGTATTGAATTTAGTCGGGTATCTTATTTTTCTGATCAGATTAGGTCGGTTACTCGAAATCAGACGATTATTTCGGGCCGGGTTTCGGATAGGGAAGCCTTAACTGAACTGCCCGATTGGGTTACCTGAATTTTTTTAAAAAAATTATACTCCCTCCGTCCCATAATAATTGTCGCTTTAGAAAAAAAATTTTGTCGCATAATATATGTCGTTCTCACATATCAAGAAGGAATTTATTAATTTTTTCCTAATATACCCTTAGGAGAGAGAGATTAATAGTTGACGAGAGAAATTACTCGCTTAATTTATTAAAAAGGTATTTTAGTCAAAATAATTATATTTAATGTCTTTAATCTATTTCCTTAATTCTTACGTATAACCTTCAAACGATAATTATTATGGGACGGAGGGAATAGTAAAATAGGTCATTGACTCTCTAAACTCTCCCTCTATCACTCTCTCTCTCTCTCACACCTATTACTGTGAGTGCTTCATCCCCGACTTCTCTGTTAGTCTTTCTCAAGTCATAATCACGCTATGAAATCTCAATGTACAAATAACAACCACGTACGGTTCCTTCCTCTCTATTGGCATTGGTGTCTCTTCCTCGCGGTCGCGGCACACGACTGCACTACAGCGGCGAAACCTCAAGATTTGGGACTAGGGTTTTTTTTTACTAAGCAGAAAAAAGGTCAGCTTATTCATAGTCCATATTTTAAGACTCAAGAATGCTGATAGGTTGATTGTATTTAATGGCAACATTGCGTCTTTTCCCTAAGTATTCTTTCTCTTCTTCTTTTTTTTTTTGGGCAAGGTGGCCCGGGGGGGGGGGGGGGGGGAGTAGGGTTTTTGGGAAAAAAGATGTTGAGAAAGAAGGAGGCTACATGTGCTCAAAGGAAGGGTAAATGAATTAGTACCCTTTGATTTTGAATTTCAAAAGTGGTTGTAGCCATATTTATTAGAAAAGTTATGAGGCTGGTTTTTGTTTGTTGTCTCAGTATCTCCATCATCAGCATATCACATCTCCAGAGGTAGAGAAAAAAGTAAAAGGTGTGGACTGTGGACGGGTACTTGACTATTGGGTACCCGAATTGCCCGAAACCCAAAAACCCTGAACCGACACCCACCTCACGAGGGCTACTTTAATAATTAAACATAATGTTGGGGAATGTTGATACAAGTCTGTTTTCCTTCTTTGTTTATTTTGTTAGGTTTTGGTGTAGTTTTTTCTAACCCAAAAGTTCTTGTCTCCTTTGTTCTGTAGTGGGGAAATTTCCTCTTCGGCGAGGATTTTCTCTGTATTTTTTGTTGCCTTTTGCGTTCTATTTGGTCTACTATGACTAGTTTGTGTTCTATTTGTTGTATTTGTACTCAATTTTTGTTAGGTTTTTTTGTGTTGATCAAAGTAAATGCAGTTCATGGGTGGGTTTTCTTATGGGTGATTGTTTAATTTCCTATTTTCTGTTTGTATATATTTGGGGTTTCTTGTAGATCTTATGTGGGATTTTATGGGTTTTTCATTACATTCGTTGGTTATGTGTTTGTATATATTCAAAATGGAGGGTCTTTATTTGCGTAAGTAAGTCTTGTGTTTGTTATATGTTTGTGTTTAGTTGCAACTTAGTCATGTGCTCATTTTGTGTTAGTTTTCAAGGATCGTGACTTTGCGAATGCGAAGTCGTTGGACCCTGGAATACAATTTTTTTTTTGATTGATTTTATTTATCATGAGAGTGTGCTCGATATAATAAGTTGCATTGGATGAGCTCCTTTGGAATTGAAGTATTATTATCAAGAGCGTTACGAATGACATTTCATTATATATGAAGAGAGCTTTGGATGGTTCCAATCATGACACTGATGATATGGATGATCAACTTCGGAGGTACTCGTACACAATCATTTTGTATGCTGCCATATTTTCACACAAATGAGCAGTTCGTTCCTAAATACTAATGAGACGTACGAAATATACTAGTCTGACAATCCTCCACCCCCCCTCTTTTGTGGACTTAACATGACAAAAAGAACACTCCTTTATATTCTTGTTAGGCACAAATTATGATTTAGAGTGTGTAGTTGGGAGGTACACGACATTGTCTCCATATAATATTGAGCAGGAACATAGACATGCATCGGAGAAAGTGTTTGATGAGATGATTTTTGCTTTTGGGATACAAAAAATTAATATGTATCAAATCTAGGCAAAATACAAAAATTATTTATTGTAAATTCTCCGCTTAGAATATTTTAAATGAAGTATATGATTGTGAATTTGCAGTAGAACGATGTATTTTTACAGAATTTAAATGATATATGATATGTATTATGGTAAAGTTGCAGTAGAATGATGTACTTTTTCAAAATTTAAATGACTACTTGAAGTACATTATTTTAAAGTTGCAGTAGAATGATATATTTTTATAGAAAAATGTTTGCTTCTAAATTTTAATGATCAATTTATTGTGTTTAATGTATTGTTTCATTTGGTGTTTGCATGTAATCTGTGACATATGATGTAAATGGTTATTGATTACTCTCGGATTCCAAAAGAAGAACGCAATTTGGCTATACTACACCTGTGGACCACCGAAGAAGAATGATTGTTAATTGGTCTTATTGTTTATGAGAGAGTGCTCCATATAATGTGTTGTATTGAGTGAGCTCCAGATAATTGGGAAAGGGCTCATTATGAGGGCCTTTACAAATAGGCATTTTGTAATACATTTGGTGTGTTTATGTGGAATAAATACATAAGCAAATACATAGTAGTAGATTTGGAGAATAAGCTTTGGTGTCTTCTTGTACTGAATTATGGGGAGTGTGGTGCTATGTTTGGTAGATTTTGAGATTCTTAGCCCTTAAACCTTTGGTTTGTTGTAGCTGGAAGTGCTTCTTTTTGTTGTGTCTGTAAAGTGCATTGTTTTGTTTTGTTTATAAAAGCCTCTTATGTATGACATTCTCTATTTAGAACATTTTAGTGAAGTATATTATTTTAAACTTGTTGTACACATATCAATATTTTTAGAATACAAATGAGTGCATAATGTATACTCATAGAAACGTGCAGAAGAATGTCAATTGTTGGCATAATTGAGATGGTTATTTGAAGTATACCATCCTAAAGTTGAAGTACAATAATTAATTTTTGCAAAATATGAATGAGTACATGATGTATTTGCCCAATTTGATCAAATGAGTTTGGAATTATGCTCAATGTGATCAATTGAGTTAGGGATTATACCCAATTTGAAAATTTAAGTTAAAAATTATGCCAAATTTGATCAATTAGCTTGAGATTATATCAAATTTGATGTATTAAGTTAGAGATTATGCTCGATAACATCAATTAAATTGGGGATTATGCCTAATTTGAACAATTTAGTTGGGGATTATGTCCAGTTTGATCAGCTGAGTTTGAGATAATACCCAATTTGATCGATTAAATTGGGGATTATGCTAATTTTGATCGATTGAATTGAGGATCCCAATGCCCAGCTTAATCAATTCAGTTGGGAATTATGTCTAATTTGATTGATTGAGTTATAAATTATGTCCAATTTGATCTATTGAGTTGGGGAGTATGCTCAAGTTGATCAATTGAGTTGGGGATTATGCCAGGTATGAAGAAAAATCTGTTTTCAGTTGCTAACGCTCTAAATGCTAGAAATTATGTGCTTTTTGGCCTCACATGATGTAAAGTTCCTCCTAAATGTCAAAGAACTCAAAGCAGATGTCGTTCATGCTGGAAAGCAGGTAAAAAACTATTTATTTTATCTACACCCGATACATATATTGTAACGATCCCGATAAAATTCTTTATTTAAATATTTTATATTATACATTGGGTGTCCATTATTTTTATGAATCATTTTTTTAATATAGAACTATTTTGTGAATTATTGTTTTATAGAAATTATTCTTCAAAAATATGATTTTTATTTGTGAACAAATGAGCATTTACTACACAAATTTTTAGAAAATATTATAAATTCCAAATATTCTTAAAATTTAATGCATTTAATCCTTCTAAACTCCCAGAAATTATTTAATATATTATTTGCAACTTTTACCTAGTTTTTCAAGAATTTTTAGTAGTTTTCGAAAAACATTGTCTTTAAGTTCTTAATTTGAAATCTAATTTTTAAAATGATTAATTATTATCAAAAAATTAAAATAATAATATAAATAAATATTTTAGATTTTATTTGACTTATGAAAATTAATTTTCTAATTTTTAGAATTTTATTTCTATTTTTGGGCAATTTTCGAAAAAAGGGCAAAACAAGGGGTAGTTTGGTCTTTTCACTTCTCCAACCCCAAATTTCGGTTTTGCTGAGAAATAAACAATAATAATACTTAATAAATAAGATTGTTCAGATTTTATAGGTTTTTGTTTGATTTTAGTTGATTTTATTCTATATTTTATCAAAATAACTATACTAATACACTCTTGAAACGTAGCCTCATATACATATATAAATATATATATTAGTGGTGATATACATAGCTACATATACACACACACATACCCACATACATATATATGGTGGTTAGTAAAGTGAGGTGTATGTATATACAACCATGTATAAATGTGTGGAGGATGTAATTTGATGATTATAATATGTAGATCTTTGCCTCTAATACTTGGAAGATCAATACACAAAACCTTACACACCCACAATCTTCATTTTTCAGCCCCTTTCAGCCCCAAAACCATGCCCCCTTGCTTACACACATACACTCTCTCATTTTCTCTCAAAACACTATCATTTTCTCTCAAAACAATACACTACTTGGAAGAACACAAGATAGGAACATTCTTTATGCCTTAAGTAGAGGTTTTCTTCTTCTTTCTTGTGAAGAATAAGCAAGCTTCCATACTCTTATGCCCAAGCAATTTAAAAGATCAAGCTTGAATGGCCTAGAGTGAGAGCTTTTGCCAAACATGCCTCAAAGTTGAGGATTTTAGTTATTTTGCCATCTTCATGTTACTTTAAACCTTTATGGTTAATTTTTCATATTATAACTCTTGTTGGGAGGAGTTTGAAGGATGGATAGACTTGTGAGCATGATCTTGAAGATATTATGTGATTAATATGATTATTTGGAGTACTATGTGCTTACTATACTTTCTTGAAAAAATTATGTGATTGTTGTGCCCTTTTTGCAATAATATGGAATTTTTATGCTTTATTTGAGCTATTATGTGAGTTTTATGCTTTATATGAAGTAGTATGAAACCATGATACTTTATTTGAGCTATTAAGGGAATATCCTATGTTGTTCTTGAAAGTCTTGGTAAAGAAAGCTTCACATATCTATTATTTGATAAATAGAACTTTTATTATACTTTATACTATAGATTTATGCCTATTTTAGCACTTTAAATACTATGGATTTATGCTTATTTTGTTATAAAGATATGCTTATTTTATATACATAAAGGATTTTAAACTTATGATTATTTTTATATCTAAGTTATATGTTTAAGTTGTACGTAGATATACATAAATATATAATATATTTAGGGATTCATTATAGGTTAACCTATCTACTTAATCCTAATTATAATAGATCTATGTATATATCTATGCTATACGGATATGTATATATGTAGTTATATATATATTTTTATGTATATATGTAGTTATATATATATTTTTATGTTATATGTACGTATAGGTATATATGTAGTATTCATATATTTATATATCTTATATTTTGTCTACTTATATATTTATACTAGTTATATTTTAATCTATATATTTTATATTTATACTAGTTACATTTTAATCTTTATATTTATATATTCATACTAGTTATATTTATATAGTTATATTTATATATTTATATTTATATTTTGTCTATTTACATATTTTTGCTACTAGCTATTTACATATTTAACATTTCTAAGTAAATATGCTTAATAAGCAAATATAAAGCTTTCATATATAAGTGTGGAGCTTACTTTACTAAACTATAATATAAACTTCCAAAGATTATGTGCATGTGTGAACAAATTGCAATTCTGTGAATGAGCCCATATCTGCTGGAATGGTCTGGGGGGTGTTCCACCGGGACATACTATTGAGTAGCCGGGAGAGTTCACACCCCTTCCATCTCCTAATCCCCCCTTGGGTAGACGGAGAGATCTACTCAAGAGAGAGGGTCGTAAGACAATACTAGGCATATGCCCGGGATACGACCATTGGAGGATAAGGCTGGCGGGAGAAATGTGCTGGTTGTTATTTCGGCCCGGGTAGTTATAAGGGTCACTGTCAGGTGACAAAAGGTAGAAACTGTGAAACTATATGTGTGCTATGTGTAACTAATGTGCACTTGACACTCGAGCACCTTATGTGCATAAAGAAATATTTCTACTCAACGTATGTTGATTTCGTGTTATATAATGCTTTAGATACTTTTGAAGCTAGCTTTTATGATGATGAAGAGGAGGGAACTTTTGAAGCATTTTACTAGGAAGAAAGATATAGGATTTTCGCTGCGTACCTGTATTTTGTGGTTTTTGTTGCTTTTTGCTTTGTAGAGATAGTAAAACTAGCAAGTCGATACTCTCTTTTTTTTGGATGTACCCTTACGTTTGTAAAGAACCTTATACGTTTTGTAATTAATAATGTATGCATGTATGCAACCACTAATGCTAATAACAATAATGCTAATAATAATAATATAATAATAAATAAGGGTTTTTGGGGTCGTCATATATATTGAGAAGATGAGTTGAAATAATAATGCACATTTATAGCATGCCAGATTGGGGCATCTCACGATGGATAAACTAAAGGTTATGGTAAAATTAAATTTGGTAAAAAGGTTGCACTTGTCATCTCGCCGTCATAGCTAACTATGAAGTCCAGAGAATTTTAGTTGACAGTGGCAGCTCTGCTGACGTCCTTTATCATAAGGTCTTCCAACAAATGGGGTTACGAGGGGTACAGTTGAAACCTATGGAGACCGCCCTCAAGGTTTTACAGGGGAAGCCATCCAACCAAAGGGTGAGGTTGCACTTCCCTTGACCTTGGGGACTGCATCCCACACGAAAACTCGGATGATGTCCTTTCTTGTGGTGGATGATCCATATGCTATGGGGAATCCATCAAATGCAAGAAAAAAATGCTTCTATAAGAAAACCGTATCAGGCTTCTACAGAAAAGAAGACGTCCTTGTCCCAGCTGAGCAAGAAGCCGCTAAGGCACCTCCCTCACAAGAGGATGACCTGCCATAGGAATCCGCTAAGGCACCATCCATAATTTTGTATAATTCTATACTGCCATGTACATACCATGTCCCTTCATCAAGTGGGGAATCAACATAGTTGGTCCTTTTCCTCTGGCCATAGGTTGACTGAAATTCCCACTACTTATGAAGCCCTTCTTCGAGAAAACCTTGACATGATTGAGGAAGCTCGAGACAAGGTTTTCATCCGAATGTCAAAATACAAATGTTGAATGGCTAAAATCTACAATAAAGGAGTACGGGCACGAGAATATCAAGTAGGAGACCTAGTTCTCCGGTGAATGGATGCCATAAAATCCATTGGCAAACTAGAACCCAACTGGGAAGGCCCGTTCAAAGTCACAAAATATTATTAGACAAGGAGCATACGAACTAGAAGATTGCGAATGAAGGAACCTTCCCCGTCCATGGAATACATGAAACCTCAGAAGGTTTTATGGATAAGCTATCCCTCCTGATCAAGGAAGGATCCAATTTTTTTTTTTATTTTATGGAATCCTGCATTCTACATATCTTTACATTCCTCGTGTTTATCTTAACATTATTTTTGTTCTGACTTAGTTTAGTGGAGGACTAATGTTTGTTTTGCAGGTCCTCCTCCATTTGTCAGTCTTAGTCAGTCTCCAACCTCCACAAATTAAAATAGGAAAGACCCAGATCTTCTTTCGACAAGGGCCTGACCATTCACTAAGCCCATGCTTTCTCAATCCTACGAAATGGGCTCCAATCTTTCTCCGTACGAGGCTTTGGCGTCCCCAATGATACAGGAATGACTAAGGTCTTCCTAAAAAAGGGTCTATAGAACCCCTAAGTGGGGATTACATCCTCCTTTTTTTGCAAGATAGGCTTCGACCTTCCTCCTTACAGGCTTCGGCCTCCTCAATCAGAAAGACACTGCTCTTCCCTAAAGTGGGCTCTCACCCCACACTAGCTCTGGTCTCATCAATTTGGAAGATAGTGGTCATCCTCTAAGCGGACTCTCGCCCTACACAGGCTCCAGCCTCCTCAACAAAGAAGACACTGCTATTCCTTTAATCAGGCTCTCGCCGCATTCAGGCTCATGCTCCTCTATCAAGGGTAATGACCCTCCTCAAAGGTGCAACTTTCACGTACAAAAGAGGTATGTGCTCTTCAAGAGCTTAGACCCCTCAAATGCTAAAGCTAGCTGAGCAAGCTGCTTAGCCTCCTCAAATAGGACGAGTCCTATCCCTCCTTTCCAAAGGCTTTTCAGCTTCAACAAGGCTGAGGCGCCTTTCTACGCCAAAATTGGCCTAATAGGCTTCTCAACCTCCTCAACATGCCACAAAAGTTCCTGAACCTCTTTGATAGGGAATCCTTAGGGTATTCCCATAAACACTCTCTAATACATGAGGCCTGAATGAGAGTCCTTTACTTCTAATACATGAACCTCTTTGACAGGGAATCCTTTACTCTTTGAAAATAATTTAATTTTTTTTAAAAATATTATTTTTCGGCTGAATTTCGGCGGAAATTCCACCGAAAAAATATTCGTTTATTTGTTCAAAACTCCCTTCCCTTCCCCCTTATTTTTCATCTTTTCCCTTCCCACCCCCCAGACCCGTCGCCCTCCCTCCCCCCGCCGCCAGCCCCTACCCCGCCGCTGCCGTCCCCGCCCTCCCCAAGCCCGCGCACCGCCGTCCCCCCCTCCCTAAGCCCTTTCCCGCCATCCCCCCCCCTCCCCCCGCCCAAGCTCGCCCCCGTCCTCCCTCCCACCTCCGCCGACCCCCAGCCCGCCGCCAGCTCTCCCCTCCCCCTCCCCGGCCCCCACTCCCCCAGCCCCCCCCACCCAAAAGCTCACCCCTGCCCCCCTCCACACCCGTCGTTTCGTCAAATAATTTTTGTAAGTTTTTCAGATTTGTGTATTGTTTTGACAAAAATTAAAATTAAATGTGTTTTGTCATATTGTGTTTGATTATTTTGTAATATTTATAAGTTGGGTGTTTGATATTTTTGTAATATTTTGAATTTGTATTTGTTGTAGGTAATTCATTCCATTGAATCTTGAATTTACTACGAAGACAAAGGTAAGTACGGCTAACCTTGAAGTATATATATGTATATATGTACATAATTAGATAGTTTATAGACAGTAGATTAGTCCGTGATGTGGGGATGGAGAACGAGAATTGGGGGAAGGGGTGGAGCCTTCCCATTGCTTGCTGTTGGTTTTTCTGTGCTTGTGTGATGTCGAGAAATAAGGGGATGATACATATTCGATGTATATACATATATGTAAATAATATATTTTGGCTTTTTATGTGTATTGATTTTCAGTATATACTTGATGCGTGCTGTGTTCATGGAATAACGTGATTATTTGTTGAATATGAAATGTGTATTCGATGTTGGTTGTAGGAATCGAACCATAATTCTAAATTACCCATGTTATTTAAGAAAAGAAAATGGTTATTCGATTGTTTTTTTAATAAAATGATTAAAAACACTAAACATATAAAATTAATACGCGCGTGTAGATGGATATTCCGGAACATAGAACGTGGATGTATACAATGACTTATCCTAGTCGAGGAGGGCTTTTACCAGCTTATTATGAGGGCGTTATGAACTTTATAGAACACAACAAGAGTTGTCCGGATTATATTAAGTATGACGAAATTCGGTGTCCTTGTAAAAAGTGTGAGAGAAAATGTCTTCTGTTAACATTGGATGATGTCGCACTACATTTGTTAACGAATGGTTTTAAACCAAATTATTGGTATTGGACTGATCATGGTGAGGTCCAACCCTCTGTAACATTCCCTCGCGAATCAAGTAGTGGTACACAAAATGACCCATTGCAAAGATATGCTGAAATGTATTTTGATGCTGCTAGGCAAGAGGTAGGGGGTGAAATACCAAATGATTTTGTGAAACAACCTAATCTTGAAACTCAAAATTTTTTTGACCTTTTGAATGAGTTTAACCAAGAGGTGTGGCCTGGATGTATAGATCATTCTCCACTTTCAATTGTTGCAAGGTTGTTGAGTATAAAAAGTGATTATAATGTTGCACAAGATGGACTCGACGAGATCATCCAATTGATGTCAGAAGTAATGCCTGCTGGACATAAAATGCCAACAAACTTTTACGAGGCACAAAAATTAGTCAAAAAGTTGGGTTTGACTAGTAAAAAAATAGATTATTGCATAAGTGGCTGCATGTTATACTACAAAGATACTGTAGATGCATTGAATTGTACATTTTGTGGTGCGCCAAGATATCGTGATAGCAGGGGGCGTGTGCATGCAAAATAAGTCCCACAAAAGAGGATGCATTATTTGCCTTTTATTCTACGATTGAAGCGCCTGTACGCATCTTCGGCCTCAGCACCTCACATGAGATGGCATGCACAACATCGGCGACCTGATGGTGTTATGTGTCACCCAGCAAACGGGAATGCTTGGAAGAATTTTGACGTAGTATATCCCGATTTTGCTAGTGATCCTAGAAATGTGCGGCTTGCTTTGTGTGCTGATGGTTTCACGCCGTATTCCCAATCTGCGGTGTCGTACTCTTGTTGGCCAGTAATCGTGACACCATATAATTTGCCTTCTGAAATGTGTATGACAACGCTATACATGTTTCTGACATGCATAATTCCTGGTCCTAAAAATCTGAAAGTAAAAATTGATGTATATTTGCAGCCACTGATTGATGAGTTGAAGGTATCGTGGGAAGATGGCATTTCCACGTATGATGAACATGCAAAACATAATTTTATTATGCGTGTTGCATTAATGTGGACTATTAATGACTTTCCGGCTTATGGAATGATGTCGGGATGGATAACAGCAGGTAAACTAGCTTGTCTGTATTGTATGAGGTACAGCAAAGCATTTACGTTGAAGTATGGACGAAAGAATTCATGGTTTGATTGTCATCGAAGATTTCTAGACATAAATCACCAATACAGAAGAAACAAGATTAACTTTAAAAAAAATCTAGTCGAGAGGGATCCTCCTCCTCCGATGCCTACAGGAGATTTGGTGTGGAATGATGTTCAGTGGTTGTCGAAAATAATAGAACAACCATTTATGGGGAAACCAGTTGGCTACGGCGTTGAACATAACTGGACAAAAAAAAGTATTTTTTGGGATTTACCTTACTGGAAGCATCTATTGATACGACATAATTTAGATGTAATGCATATTGAGAAAAATGTGTTTGACAATATTTTTAACACTGTAATGGATATACAAGGTAAGACTAAAGATAATGCAAATGCAAGGCTGGATATGCAAGATATGTGTAAGCGACCTGAGCTACAATTGGTCTTAAAGCCTAATGGACAATGGTCATTATAGTTTTTCTTCGCCCGGTAGTTCGTCGAGCCAGTCCGACCCGGCGGTGTTGTGGTTAGAGAATCGGGTCGATCACCTTACCCAACAAAACTCACAAATCATGGAAATGATGCATCAGGTGATATCGATGATTTCGCAGAACAAAGCAAGCGACTCACAGCAACCGACTTATGCCCCTCCGCCGGCTCAGCATGTTGTCGATGATGAAGACGAATCTGATGAGGAAGACTGTGATTAGTATGAACTTGGCTACAAAATAATTTCGTAATTTATGTATCGCTAAAAATATTCGACTGATTATGTTTTTTATGTATTTGGATAAATTTTATGTGGTTTATGAATCTATATGTAGGTTTTAATATATTTGATATGTTATTTACTTGTAAAAAACAAATTATGTTATTATTATAATATTTCAATTAATTATTTTTTATAATTATGCTTACAAAAATGAAGAAAAATATAATTAATTTGAATATTTGTAACAAAATATAATTTTAGGGATGAGATAATATTTTATTTCGAAAATAATATTTATTAATAATTTTGGGGCAGAAATAATAATTTTTTTTACAAAAAAATTATTTTCGGCCGAATTTTGGTCGAAATTCCGCCGAAAATAATTAATTTTTTTTTAAATATTATTTATTTTCGACGGAATTGTGGCCGAAATTCTGTCGAAAATAATTAATTTTTTTTAAAAATATTATTTATTTTCCTCGGAATTTTGGCCAAAATTCTGCCGAAAATAATTAATTTTTTTTACAAATATTATTTATTATTATTATTATTGCGCCGAAAATAATTATTGTTATTTTTTTTAATCACTAAATATTTTCGCCGAAAATTCCGCCGAAAATTAAATACCGACAAAGGATTTTTTGTCAGACGCAATCCGCCAAAAATCTGGCCGAAAAAATAGTATTTTCTTGTAGTGGGGCTTTCTCCTATGGAAGACCCTAGTGGTCACTCACTAGTTGGTCCAGTAGCATGTCGGCTTGGCCAAAACAAGTCACAACTCTATTTTATAAAGTTATTTTAAAGCCTTGTTTTGCAATATCGGCCCAATTTAAGTGAAATTTCTAGTTTTTGGTCAAGGAAATTCAATTCAGTTTATTTATTTTCTTTCCCTTTTGAAGAAAAGACTTTGGAGAAAATAAATCAAAAACAGTCGAAAAATGCATTATGAAAGACTGCCTAGGCGGCACAGAAGAAAGTAAGAAATAGATTCTAGAAGCCTCGACGCTTAGGCTGCTACGAGATTTCGCTTAGGCAGCTGCGGACACCATGTCTTATTCCAAAGAGTCTCCCGCCTAAGCGGCATCTAAGCCCACTTAGGTGGTGCAGAAGAAATGTAGACTGCTGCCTATGAGGTACAAGAGCCCACCTAGCTAGCAGTACATATTTGGAAATTGGAAAATTTTATATTCCTCATGATTTTTTTGGCCTTAAAAGGGGAAGAGAGATTTGTCTAAAGGGGGGAGCAAAAAGAAGGCAAATCGAAAAGGACAAGGAGGCTGAAAGTGAATTTTTTTAGGATTGGACAAGACAAGGAATTTCGGGAAAAAAAAGATTTGCATCACAATCGAGTTTTCTTCTTTCAACTTTTTCTTGTTATTTATGTTTAATTCCTGTAGAATTTTTGCCATGGATTCTTTGTGTACGGCGAACTAGATCCTTGTCTAGGTCTTTGATGGAACCTTGTATGAATTGTTAATTAAAGTACTATGAGTCTTTATTAGGTATTGTACATCTCAATTGTTTTGTTTTGATTTTAATAGGTTCTAGTGCTTGGCGACCATTAGAATTGATTTATTAACCTTGATTGCTCTCGAGAGAGGATTTCATGATTTAGACCTAAACAAAGCAACCTAAGTTTATCATTTCTTTGGGAATATAATCTGTAGGAAGGCCGAGAGTACCAACTTACCTTAGGTAATCACTTAGAATTGATTTTTAATGCTATTATCTAGGTTCAATTCTCATAGAGATGTAGAGGATTAATCATGTTAACAAGGTTTATGCTATGTTGGGAGAGTAGTATAGATAAAATACAATCTTGGAGTGTTGAGCGTGTGTTATCACTTGATAGAGAGTATTAGGAAATCTATTAAAAGCCATACAAGGGGAAGTTAAAGACCTAGGTTATTTTCTCCTAGTATTCTTTCACAGTTTATTGCATTCATGTTTTAATTTGCTCATTCTCAATTTCACAACCCCTCTTGTTTTTACTCATGTAATTGAATTCGGGAGTCGCAATTAGGGTAAAGAAATTAGAAAATTGCTTAGGAATTAGTCTATGTGGGGTGATATTTTTATATTACTTGTGTGATACGTACGCTTATGTGTGTCAGTTATCAATTTAATAGGGAAAAGCTGGAGGGTCATCACAAAATCCTCAAAATTGCATAATAGTACAAACAAGGATTCCTAAGGAGAATACCTGGGCCAAAGGCGGACGGTCCTATCATTACGGCCCCCCTCCTACAACAAAACTTTCTTGGGTCCTCTTGGCAGGGCAAGAGAAGGAATCACCAGTGAGACAGTTCCCTCGAGCAATCTCAGCCGCTCTCTAAGGAGAATGCATATACAAGTAACGCGATGATGATGGGGAATGCCTATACAAGTAACACGATGATAAGGCACCAGAGGGGGCAAGAGTTCTGGAGGAGGGCGCAGGAGTCCCCAATAGGAGTGCTCGCCTGGGATTGCTGCCTTAAGAAGTCACTCACTTTAGCCTTGAAAACCATGATAACTGCAAAAAGGAATATCCAAAACACATAAAAGCAAAGAAGAGAAAATCTTATACCAAGAAGCTCCTCTAGTGCCTTCTCCATCTGACTCGAGCCATAGTAATATAAAAGCTAGTTGAACAAGACGATAGGAGCGCTATAGAAGCCCTAATTCAATCCATATAACAATTGTTTTGTGCTGGCCGGGCAACAGTTAGCATCATATTTACACCCCTTAGGAAGGAAAACTTGCCAAACATAGGGAATGGTCCACCTTTTAGGTGGGGCAACAAAGAAAATTTTCCTCTTCCATCTCTTTGGGGCGCTAGGGGACTAGAAGAATCTCACCCCTCCCCTAGGGGCAAAGTAAAAGAGCCCAGGCTTGATAGGTTTGGAAGTGTAAAAGGAGTGGAAATGGGCAGCCTCTACAGTTTCTCCCATCTAATACAACAACAAGACAAAAGCCCATAAAAGTCTAAAGGAGTTGAGGGTAAACTAATTTAAGCAAATTCCTAAGAGGTTGGAAACATCCCTATACAAATTATAGAGAGGAAACCTCAAACTTCCCTCTAACTTGTCCATATAGAACCCTAAGAATCCCACAAGAGGGGTGTGAATCCTACTCGACAAGAAGGGAGCATTAGACGTAAGTTAGAAGGAATCTGATAATCCCTTTGTAAAACCTACAAATCATCCCCAGACAAGTGGGATCTAAGGACTTCATAAAAGGGGAACTATTCTCGAATCCTCTGATGTTCCCCTACCATAGACAAGAGTTCCACCTCCTCCGGCTTCTCCCCCATTTCCACCACCTCCACTCGAGAGGCGGTTGGAGAGGAACCTTTAGAGTGGCCCTTATCGTCTAAAAGGGACAAGTCCCTCAAGATCCCACTTCCGGAGGAGTCCTTAGAGCCCTCCTCTCTCACTGACCTATAGTCATGATTAGACGGCATGACTCCCTAACAAACTACAATAAACAAAAGCTTTTCACAAACAAAAAACTCATTCGTAGAGCACCAGAAACACAACTAAAATGTGGCAAGCCTCAAACAACAGAACAATAAAGAAAGGCAACAAGCCTTGAAAAAATCAAAACAAGAAAGGGATTAAAAAGACATGAGAGCACTTACCCAATTTCCAAAAGAAGTCGCTAAAGCTCACCGCGGACGAGAAACAATCAAAGAATATGATCGACAAAACGCTAAAAATCACTTGAAAGATAGGAGAGGACCCCGCCGAAAACTCAGGGTACTCTTTCTTTCTCTCTCTTAAGCCTAGTACTATTTTATTTCAAACTATTCAAGAAAAATATTTATTTTATTTTTTATTTCTAATTACAAATTTTAATCTTTACAAATTTAAAATTTTTTATTAGTACCTAATATTAATTATTGACACAAATATACGAATATATAGAATTATTGTATAATTAGTTCTTTTAGTCATCAACTAGTTTTATTAAAATTTACAAATAAAACACTTATTTTTTATTTCATTTAATAATTTTAAAAATAAAAGGAATAATATATAACAGGTCTCAATTTTTCAAATTAATATAATTTTGTTGCTAATTAAAAATATTATAAAACATGGAAATAAACGGCATTTATTTGAAAATTTATGTAGGCTGCTTTTATGCTATTAAATTGCATATCAACTTTATTAATTTTTCCACCTAGTGATGTAAAAAGGTGAGGGGAACCTGCTTCTTAAAAAAAAAAAAGTTTGGTAAGCAAATCTACACATATACAACAATCAAGATTCCTCTTTTCTTATCTTAACCGTTCATCAATATATATGGCATCACTACAAGAAAATACTGTTTTTTCGGCCAGATTTTCGGCGGATTGAGTCTGCCGAAAAATCCTTCGTCGGTATTTAATTTTCGGCGGAAATATTTAGTGATTAAAAAAAATAATAATAATTATTGAAAAATAACTTCAATAATAACACACTTAATTTGACACATTTCGGCGGAAATATTTAGTGATTAAAAAAAATATAAACTTTTAAATAAAAGCTAGAATAAGTCATAATAAATACAATACTAAATTTGTATGGCACATATAATAAACACACACTTAATTTGACA
>CM047886.1:7548292-7562726 GCA_026212405.1 Petrea volubilis | reverse complement strand
ATCGTCAAAAGCCGAGTTTGCTTATGTTTTCTTTTAATTTCATTATGTTCTTGTTTTGTTTTCTTTTGTGACGACCCGAAAATCCTTAATACTTAAATAATTGATTTGAAACCTTATGCTTCTTGAAAATGTCATTATTACTTTTTGTTTTCAAATTTTAGTCTACTTTTGAGATTAATTTGTAATTTGAACGGTAAAGTGCTCATTTTTCGAATTTCAATTACCAGTCTTGGAAAATTCATTTATTAAATACCTATGAGTTTTCAAAACAATATAACTAATTATTTTAGACTTTTATGCATGGAGAAGATGCAATTTTGAATAAATTACATGATTTTCTAAATTTTAGACGAATTTGACATTCTAACACAATTTTCGAACTTTCTATGCCCTAAATTGCAATTTTCAAAAATATAACTAAAACATTTTTAATTTCTGGGAAATATAGATATAATTTCAGATTTTTAAAGATTAAATTTCATCATTTTGGAATTTTTCTAAATTAATTATGAATTTTCGGATTTTAGGCCTTAAAACCCTAATTTTATGCCCTAAAACCCTAATTTTCAGTTTTTACAAAAATAATTAAATACAAATTCGAATTTTTACTGAAATAGAGATATGATTTCAGATTTTATAAGATAAGGAAAATCAATATCAGATTTTATTTGATTTTTTTTGATTTTGTGTTAATATTTTATTAAAATATCTTACACTAATACAAGATGACATTCTTCTAGAAATTGTGCACTTGTGTGGTCTTCTATCATCTAGATTCATGAATCATGTGTTAGGGTTACACCAAGGCTAGAAATAGAGGAGGGAGGTGGAAGATTTCATTTAATTTGGCATTTAATTTTAAGCCTAGTTGGGAGATTTGCATTAAATGGAAAGATTTGCATTAATTAAACCTTGGTCCCCAAGTCTTGCCTTCTACCCTCATCCTCCACTATAAATAGGGGGGAGGAGTTGCTCATATTTCACACCCACACACACACAAATCCCGCCTATAACCCTCACACCCACAAAATCTTGCACTTTCAATTTATATATCACCCTATATCATTGGTATACCATTCTATATACATATATATATCATTACCCTTCTTCTACACACATATATATACATATTAACCTTTCTATATATCTATATTTGTATTCTACATTTTGTACTTATAGAGGAGAAGGTGCCCTTTTGAAAGGTAGAAACCTTGCTTAATCTCATAAGTAGAGGTATTACATATGTTCACCTTGAGTAAAAGTTCTTGCTTAGACATGCTTCAATGCTCTTGAGTGAAAGTCCTTGCTAAAAGCATGCTTCAATGCTCATGAGTAAAAGTTCTTGTCAAGCATGCTTCAATGCTCTTGGTTTAGTAGCTTAATCCAATTTATGCTTAATATGTGAATATTACTCTTATTATGTGATCGAGATGCAACCTTGTTATTATGTGATTATGTGATTATATGCTTGATATGTGTCTTATTTTCATAGGTTAAGTATCATGGAATTATGTGTGTAGGATTTCATTAGATTAAAGTGGTTTCATGAATATATACTTAGTTTTATGAAGAAAAGTTTATAGAAATATATGTTTATTTTGTAAGTAAAATCTTTATCCAAAACCATATGTCATTTTGGAAAATATATTAGTTTCATGAACTTTTATTTGTTTTATGAAAATATGAAACTATATTAATTTTATGGGAATAAAGCGGTTTTATGGAAAGGTATATTATTTTCTTACCAATATTTACTTTATAGATTGAAGTTTTAGAATAAAATGTATTTATTAAAGTTTTATCAAGATTTAGTTATTCTAACAAAATAAATTTAGTTTTAAACAAAGCAAAATCCCTCTTTTACTAAAATATATCTACATATGCTTTTATACATATGCTATACGCAAATAGTTTTATATTTTTTAATCTACCTGGATCTTTTCATATATTTATATTTATGTATATGTTATACGTACATAGGTATATATACTTATATTTTGATTCGATATTTTATACATATATATATATATACGTTAACATAAGTTATAGGAATATATATGATTATATTTAAGAACTTCAATTATTTTACATTTAATAGTATTTTGCAATATGTTGAAATACGGAAGCAAGGTTTCCAAGGTTTGACTATGTGATTATGTGATATTATGTGAATGGGCCCAAATGTGCCGGAGTGGTTTGGGTGTGTTCCGCCGGGACATACTATTGAGTAGCCGGTTTTAAGAGCTCACACTCCTTCCATCTCCTAATCCCCCCTTGGGTAGACGGAGTGTTCTACTCAAGAGAGAGGGTCGTAGGACAATATTCGGCGTATGCCCGGGATACGACCACCGGAGGATAAGGCAGGCGGGAGAAATGTGCTGGTTGTATATTCGGCATGGGTAGTCATAAGGTTCATTGTTAGGTGACAAAAGGTAGAAAAGTGCAAACTATGTGCTTTATATATGCTTTATGTGCAAATCACACACACGAGCACCTTATGTGATTAAGTGATGTTTCTACTCAACCGTCGTGTTGACACCCTTTATGAACATTCTTTTAGGCAAAGATATTATATCAGAGTGCGCAGCGGAAGACCACCGGGCACTACGACGTTTTTATAGTGACTTTTGTATTATTTTAAATTGTAACTTTTGTATTTTGCAAAAATATTCATGTAAATTATTATTTATATTTAATAAAATCTAAAGGGGATTTTTCCGGGTCGTGACATCTTTTTGCTATGTCTAGCTAATTAAATCATAGGGTTCTAGGCTAGTCGTTGATGAAACCCTTGTGATTTTTGTTGAACCTCTTTGATTTTAATTTTACATATTTCCTATCTATAATTCAAGGTTTATTACTTGTGAATTTTTGGTCAACCTTTACAAGCTTTGAGATTTTATATTCGACTACGAAAGGGTGTGTGTAAAATCTGACTATTTGTGTTATAGACATAGGGGTAGAATGCTTTTCTTTGAAAAGTTTCCATGTCAGACCATCAGATAGATGACAAATAAGACCAGGCTCTCCTCTGTGCTCATGATGCCACCTCATTTGATCAGCTGATTTTGAAGAAGCATACAACCTTTTCAATCTTGGAATAAAAGAGATGTAGTGCATCCTTCTGTAAGGAACACGATTCCTACCACCACTTTTAGATGGTTTAAATCTTGGATGACTATAAAACTTACATTCCTCTAAACATAAATCTTCATTGTAATACAACATACACCCCTCAATGCAACAATCAATTCACTGATGTTAAACCTAACTTTTTAACTATTTTTTTTTTTTGCTTCATAATAGTTGTTAGGAACATGATTATCCAACGGATTTGACGACTTCACAAGTTCTAACATTCGATCAAAACAACCCTGAGATAAATTGTAGTCAGATTTTAATGACATCATTTGAAGAGTCAATGATAACTCCGTCTGATTGTCATAACCTGGCTACAATGGTCGATGTGCAGCCTCTAATATGTCATAAAACTGTTGGACATTCATATTAGGATATTGATCATTGTTTCTCTTTATCTCGGTATCATGACCCTCTTCAGCATTTAAATTTGGCCGATAATGCATGCCATGGTGTGATGCATTCACTCCCATAGCATCATATACGAAATTCTCATAATTATTGAGTCCATACGAAAAATTAGTCTGATTCAAAGAACTAGCAACACCGAGCTCCACGTTTTGAGATTTTGAAGCTAACTCGCCATGTGAAGTCCAATACCAATACTCAGGTTGAAACCCAAATTTCATCAAATCGCAACGCACATTACTAGTATCCTTATATTTTCTATTAGCACACTTTGAACACGGACACCTAATGAGGCATTTATTAGCTATTTATTGCGGTTGTGTAGTTGCAAATTGAATAAAGTGATTAAGACCATTCATAAATTATTTGGTGTAATTTTTTCGATCAACAGTTAACCTATTATATATCCAATATCGAATTTTCCGTATATCCATATTCTGTAAACATAAAACGAAGGTAAGTTAACATCACTGTTAGACTTCACATCTAGATAGATTAAGTTAGTCAATTAATATTTGTTCAGCATGCTTCATTAATGACACAATACATAAACTCTTATCTCTCATTAAATTATTTCAAACATTGTTCGACATTCTTCATATCAAACATATTTCACCCAATTTTAATCCCACAACAACAACAAAATTCACCCCAACATAAGTTATTCATAACAATCCATAATCCAAGCAAACACATTCATAACAATTCATAATCCAATCAAACGTGTTCCAAACAATCCATAATCCAAACTTATTCATAACAATCCATAATCCAAACAAACTTGGGCATAACACTTCATAATCCAAATAACTTTGTTCATAACAATACATAATCCAAACATGTTTATAAATTTGTTCATAATAATTCATAATCCAAATCATAATAATTCATACCTTGTTTAAACTTCACCACCTCAAATTACGTATATAATATCAACCTGCAAATAATTCCACAACAACAAAACAACAAACAAAATTAAAATTATAACTCAACGAATAAAATAAAAATTACAAGCTAAAAGTAACAATAACGTGCATGTGTGACGTGCCTTTGGCAGGGGTGGGGCTGGGGGTGAGGGGTGGGGGACTGTTGGAAGGGGTTGGGGGCAGGGGGAGGGGCTACTGGGGGGTGGGCTGGCGTGGGGGGGATGCTAGAGGTGGGGGTGGGACTGCGGGGATCGGGTAGGGGGGGTGCGCGATCGGGAGGGGGGCGAGGAAAGGTCACGCGCCGGCGGGGGAAGGGGGGGGGAGGTCTTGCGCCGGCGAGGGAGGGGGGGAAGCCCGCAACGGTGGGGGGGGGGGAGGCCACGCGACGGTGGGGGAAGGGGGCGGTGGGGACGCCACCATCGACGACCGGGGGGGGGGGAAGGGTTAGGGTACCTTGTGGTAGGGAGAGAGTAGATCTGAAAAAAAAAATGGCTAAGTGTTCATTATATACAAACACTTAGCCACAGATTTTTTTGCCTTTATATCTGTGGCTAAGCCCAATTTTTAAAAAAAATTAAAATTATTTACTGGCCACAGATTTATCCGTGGCCAATATTAATTTTTTTTAAAATCCGTGGCCAAGATTAATTTTTTTAAAAAAATAAATTTATTTATAAATCCGTGGCCAATAGTCAAAATTTCAAGTTGACTTTTTTCGAATCGTGCGTTTTTGTTAATTAGGTTAAACGAAACCGTAAATCCATGGCCAATAGTCAAAATTTCAAATTGACTTTTTTCGAATCGTGCGTTTTCATTAATTACGTTAGACGGAACCATACAATTGGAGCAATACAATTTCAACACTAATCAATCTGCTTGAAAGTCCATTTTTTTGATAATTCCTAAATAAGTTAATTGACGTTAGTATACATTAACACCGAACTACAAAGTCATTCGTATATATCACTGAAATAGAAAAATGTATTCTCATTAAGCAAACTGTAATTTTTAACGCATAAGATTGGAAAATATAGTAACCGTGATGAAAATAATATGATTTTGAAATGGCTCAAACATTTTCAGGCCCATTAATGTCGGATCGGGCGATTTAAGTGAGTCATTTAAAATTAAAAAAATTAAAATTATTTATATCCGTGGCTAATATTAATATTCTTTGAAAAAAATAAATTTATTTATTGACCAATATTAATTTTTTTTAAAAAATAAGTTTATTATTTGCCACGGATTTATCCGTGGCCAAGGCCAATTTGTTTTTTAAAAAAATAAATTTATTATTGGATCCGTGGCCAATAGTCAAAAGTTCAAGTTGACTTTTTTCGAATCGTGCGTTTTCGTGAATTAGGTTAGACGGAACTATACGTTTGGAGCAATACAGCTTCAACGCTAATCAATCTGCTTGAATGTCTATTTTTTTATAATTCCTATATAAGTTAATTGACGTTAGCATACATTGACACCGGACTACGAAGTCATTCGTATATATCACTGAAAGAGAAAAACGTATTCTCGTTAAGCAAATTGTAATTTTTAACGCGTAAGATGTGAAAATATAATAATCGTGTTGAAAATAATATGATTTTGAAATGGCTCAAACCTTTTCATGCCCCGTAATATCGGATCGGGGGATTTAAGCGAGTCATTTAAAATTTAAAAAAATTAAAATTATTTATTGGCCACGGATTTATCCTTGGCGAATATTCATTTTTTTTAAAATAATAAATTTATTTATTGGCGACGGATATATTAATTTTTTTTTAAAAAAATAAATTTATTTATTGGATAGGGATTTATTCGAAGCCGATTAATACATATTTCAAAAAAAAAAAATTAAATATATACTAGCCACGGTTTTATCCGTGGCCTGGGGTGAGTTTGAATGTGTTTAATACTTTAATTTTTTGTTTTTTGATACGTTGGTTTAATAATTTAATTTATTTGATTGAAACAGAAAAAAATCGAGGGAGGGGGGGGGGGGGTGAGTGAATCTAAGTTATAATTTGGGAAGAATGACTAGAAATTTGATAAAATTTTTGTTTGGTTTTCATTCTTTTATTATTATTGGTCTTTTTTCTAATTTTTAATGTATTTGTAATATTATATATATATATATGTAAATATAATAATTATTAATTATTTATGATGTCATACCGGTCGAACCGATCATCGAACCGATCGAATAGATAACTAGTAAGACTGTCGGTTTTATGTTCAGTCCAATTTTTAGAACATTGGAGAAGATATATATTGATATAAAAAGAGGGGGGAGAGAGGGACGTGGTGACGAATCTTTTCACTTTATGTTCCATAAGAAAGAGAATAACTATTAATTTTCAAACGTAATTCTTTGACCAAGAAGGGTAGAAAAGGAAATTCGGGTAATTTTGCTTCGGCATTATTAACACGCTAATAGTTTTTGGTATAGAATTCCTATGTTTATTTTATTAGAAGAGCTTAGAGAAAAGTTCTCTCTCTCAACGTAAAAAATAGACAAAATAGATCCTAATTTTTCATGCATTTCAAACATTCAAAAAACAAAATTAAAACATATCTAATCATCACACTATTGTCGAGTAAATAAAAGAAATATATTTGACAGGTTATATATAAACAAAGTGGACGCATTTATGAAATAATTAATAAGACAGTGAAATAAGCAAGGAACATAGGAAGATAAATTGAAAAATAAAAGGAAAAGACCCATTTTCTCTCCCTTCATTATTTCACTCTTCACAAAATCAATCCCACGAAAGAATTCCCATTTCCTTACACAGCACATTAACTTGTTTGTTCCTGTCAAAAAAACGTTAACTTGATTGTATCAAAAAAAGGATTTCTTTGACCGTTGCTTCTCCAAAAGGGTTTCAGTGCGGCTAACAAGTAGTTTATCGCGCTGCAGGGGGGGGGGGGGGGGGTGTGGTAAGTGGCGACGAAGGAGAAGACCTTGGATGTACTTTGTCTTCACTCCTCAACCATCTATCCATCCAGAAGCAAAAAGGTGAAAATCTAACCAAAAAAAGGAAAAAAAAAAAAAAAAGGAAGAAAGACCAATTTAACCGGTTTTGTGCAATCCGTAGCGCGGTTTTATAGACACATTCGGACCGGACTAGGCACCAGTTATCAATCGGACCGATCGATCATTTCCAATCCAATTTTCAAAACATTGAGAAAATCAAAGTAAATACGTGATTGATCCACTTCTAACGTAACATGAAACCAAAAAGAACCTATATCCAAAAATAAAGTAAAATGGGACCATAAAGAATAAATAGTAAACTTACAACGCCCACAAAAAAAATAATAATAATAATAAAAATTACGACAAAAATAGCACATTGGACAAGTAGAAAGGAATAATAAATATGATCCTATCATCTAAAGTTGTTTCGGTATTCAGCTGAAATCAAGGATCTTAGTCCCAGCTCGTCGAACTACTCGAATCAACCACATTTCAATTTGAAGTTTCCTCCCCAGTTGGGATTGGAACTAGAGTCCCTCGAACCATCCCCGAAGAAGGGACCATGAGCTTGACGCCCCTAAATAATAATTGGAAATGGAGCGTCATCTCAACAAACTGGACAAACTCATCAAGGGAATACACTATCTTCAAGTCTGAAAAAAAAAATGAGGTGGCAATTTTTTTCATTTTTATTTGTCAGATAATTTAAAAATAAATTAGAAGACTTGATGTGTCTTTCTCAAACTCTGTTACACTAATAGAAATTTTTTTTGTGACCGATTTTGTGATCAATTTTCGCTTAAATTTGTCACAAAAACAGTTTTGTGACTAAATCTGTGATCGAAAAAATTGATCACGAAAACCTTGGTCACAATTTTTTTGTGACTGAATCTATAACCAACTAAGTTTGTGACCGAATTTTGTAACTGATATTTTCGGTCACCAAAAATAGTACCTACGAGTGTGCAGAAAAACTGAAACCGAACTGACCAAAAACCAAGACAACCAAATCGAATCAAACTGATCCGAAATAAGTTCGGTTCGGTTTTTGATTTTAATTTTTTTAAAAATTTCGGTTGTCACTTTTAAACCGCAGTTAAATCAAAAAATCGAAAAATGAAAATATTCAGTTTTCGATTTTCAGTTTCTTCGGTTTTCAGTTAATCGAGAAAACCAATTTCCTTTAAATAATAATATAAAAATAATTATTTAATAATAATAATTGGTTGGTCAAGGTTTGTGATTTTGATGAATTAGATATTATTATGTATTTTGGTTGCAAGTTTGACATTTGCGTTATGTAATTTTGATGTAATTTGGAGTGTTATTTTGATGTAATTTGATGTAAAACTTGCAAGTTTTGATATTATTTTGGAGTTTGACATTTGGTTGCAAGTTTGATGTAATTTGGAGTGTTATTTGGAATGATTTGATGTAAAACTTGATATAATTTGAACTAATATTTTTTTTCTTTTTTGATTTTTTTTTGGTTTTCGGTTTTCTTGGTTTTTTTCCATTTTTTTAACTTGTATTGGTTTTTTCAATTTTTTTGGTTAAAACCAGAAAAAAATCGAAACTGAATCGATGGGTTTCAGTTCAGTTTTCGATTCTCAGTTTCGAAAAACTGAATTGTTCGGTTAACCAAACTGAAAAAATCGAACATGCGGTTTTAACCAAATGCACACCCCTAATAGTAATCGAAATTTCAGTCACAGAATAAATGAATTGTGACCGAAATTTCAATCACATAATGAAATGAATAGTTATCGAAATTTCAATCATAGATTTCGGTCACAGAATAAATGAATAGGGATTGAATTTTCGGTCACAAAATGAAAACAATAGTGACCGAAATTTTGGTCGCAAAATAAACGAATAGTGATTGAAATTTCGATCATAGAATGAAAAGAATAATGACCAAAATTTTATTCACAGAATAAATGAATAGTGACCAAAATTTCAATCACAAAAATTTAGAAGTAAATTATTGGATATTATATTTGTGACTGAAAAATTGGTCACAAATTTTAGACCAGAGATTTTGTGACCTTTTTTCCGATCACAAACGTGACCAATCATATCAATTCCTATTTCAATTTGTCAATTCTCTATTCTTTTTTTTTTTTTTTCTCAAAACCTAAAATTTAATGTCAAAGTAACACCAAAAAAAGACTAACCACCACAAATACCCCAATATCCGCAAAACATCATGGACAAACCTCATAATTTTCTACATAATTCAAATCCCCTAATTCAATTAGATTAATTACTCAAATCCCCCAAATTAAATGGACCAATTAATTAGTCGATTCCCTCAATTCAAACTTGACTAATTACTCAATCCCTCCAATTCAATTAAACAAATTACTCGATTCCATATTTCAATTGAACTAATTACTCAATTTCCCCAATTACTCAATTGAATGAATTGATTAGTTATCATAATTTAATCAATTAATTAATAAATTCCCCCCAATTCAATTGAATCAGTCACAAAATTCTTTCATGGACAAAACAAAAGTCTCTACAAGATTAAAAATACAAAAAATAACATTGATTGTTTTGTGATCGAAAAATCGGTCGCAAGATTCGTTCATAAACAAAAGTTTTTGTGACCGACATTTTGATCACAAAAGCTCAATTAGGACCGAAATGTTTAGTTTTGTGACCGGTCTGGCAGTCGCAAAAAGATTTTCATTCCTTTCTAAATTGGTCACAATTCTCCATATTTTGTGACCGAATGATTTCGGTCACAAAAAAGTAATTTTTCTGGTAGTGTTAGTTAAAAATCATACTATACCCATAGAATACCTAAACGTACGAATAATTGAAAAGTGCTTTTATTTTTTGTACATTTCGAACTTACCGAATAATACTCGTACTTTTAACATGGATTACATACTCCATGTAATACTTGATGGATATTTATTTTAGAAATTATTATTATATTTATTTTAAATCTATAATGTAAAAAATTATTTATAAGTACAATATATCACGATTAATTATAAACATTAATTAAATATCATATAAATAAAACATTTGTAATACTTTATAAAAATACCAATAATTATGTAAACTATTATGTATATAATTTTTATTATGATTTTGTGTTAAATAATTTAGCGATAAAGTTCAAATAAATTTTTCATTATTAAAGTAAATACATGTATGTTTCATGTAAAAGTAATATCAAGATAAGTTGGATTTTTATTCCCAACTATCTTTCTCGCATGCGTATTATACTCGTATATTTACTAGTATGTATACTATCAATTTTGGTACTATTGAGCTTAGTTTTTCACTATAACTTTAAAACATATATGTAATAGGTATGTATGTCTGGATTCAATGTATGCTGAATGTTATTCATCCCGTATTAACTAAATTCCTTCACGGACACTGACACGGGAACACGAACACAACACAACACAGCTCTGATACGGTTATTAAAAAATATTTAATATTATATTATATATTTATAATTTATTAAATTAAAGTATGTGATAGATAAATAATAACATTCATCATTAAAACAAACACCTCTTAATTGGGTTATAAGATTTAAAGATTAAAAAAATTATTTGTTATTTTCAGTATTTCCACTAAATTTTTTAAAATTTTAAAAAAGACCACATTTAAGCTTTGTAATATATCAAAAAAACCTCAACCTTGTCAGACATGTCCTCCAACTATGTCCGACACCATGTCGGATTTTTTTCTTTTTATTTTCCGACACATTTTTGCTGTGTCGGACACGTGTTGGAGCGTATCGGAACTGTGTCTATGTCCGACACTACACGAGATCATTTATAAATATGTCTCTGCATCATAGCTAAGTTCTGAAATGAGGAAATCTTGCCATCCCAAAGTGTCCATTTCACAAAAATTACTTGTTGGGATTAGGCTTGACTTGGTCAAGCTGCCCCACCAATACTAGTAGATTGCTGAAATCACAAAATGAGGATGCAAGTTTTAGCGTTTTTGTGAAGCAATTAAAAGTCCTAAACCTGGATAAAAGTAGTAAAAAACAGAAATGAAAAAATAAATAAATAAAATTGGACATGAAAAAAGAAAAATAAAAGAAAGAAAATTTAGACAAGTGGCCCTTTAACATTTACGCGGGCCACGGCGAGTGAACGAATAGCCTATTCAAAATAGAAATTATTTGACTTCGTAATTACAACTAAAGATGGTAATCGACACGCATATTGCCACTCACACGTTAGTCGCACAAGTGATTATCGTACAAATAATTCTTGAAACAATATATTTTCTTTGTCGTGAGGAATAGTTAATCATCTTCTACAGTAGTATTGAGTCTTTAATAAATTTATTAATTTATATCTGTTTAAAACGGTTTGTGATAAAGTTTTATTTAATTATACACATACTAAGTTTTATTAATTTTGTATCAGTTTAAAACGTTTTGAAATATAGTTCAAAGAAATAAATTAAAAAATAATTTTCCGAGATAAAGTTCTATTTAATTAAACACACATTTTAAAAAAAACATTTGACTTAATTAGTTAAATTACACAACAACAATATGCCATATTAATGATAAAAAAATTAAACGACAATGTGAAACTTTTGACAAATAATGTTTATAAAATGGCCCAGAAAGTATTTGTCCCACTGGGCGTGCCAGAAATTTATTCACACAAAATTTCGTATTTTGTAAATACAAATTACAAATTGAGAAATGTATGTGACAAATATTTGAAAAGTATATGATTTAGTGGAAAATAATCCCTAAAAGATTAATCCCCTGATTCTTTTCTCCGAATATTTCAATAACGCGATTCGTGGGCTAAGTAGCTTGATCGCGAATCGAACGCCGAAAACTTCGATGAACACCTGAAGAACGCCGTGAACACCGTAGACTTGACTTGACTTTGACTTAAAGAAAAAACGCCGATTTGCTGGTTTGACACCTTGACTGCAGATCAAACGCCTTATTTGGATGATTTCTGCGAAGAACGCCTTGAACGTCGCTTTAATCACCGTGGATTTGTTTTGGAGAAAACGCCAACATGCGGGGCTAACATCTTGATTGCGGATTGAACGCCTTGATTTGATGACTTTCGCGAAGAACGTCGGGAATTTCGCCTTCGATCTTCACGAATCTTCTTGAGCTTGCCTTGAGAGAATTTCGGGATCTTCTTGGCTTTTCTTGCTCTTGAAAACTTCTTGATGTCTTTCTTTTTTTTTTTTTGAGCTCCAAATGACCCCTATTTATAGTTATTCATGCAGGGTTTTCAGATTGCTAGCAACTTCTTCCATATTTATCTCTTTAATATAAATTATTTTTAAAGAGAAAAATATTATTTACGTGTCATTATTTGATTGGTCCACGTGACCAAATACGCCACTTGTCACCATTTGATTGGTTTTGAACTTTCAGGCTGCAAGACTTGATTTAATTGGTCGGAACACCTCATATTGACACTTGGCGAGCTCTTATTTGTCGGTAAAATAAGTATTAAAATATTAATTAAAATTAACTATTTAATATTGGAATTAAATTTATGAAATTCCAAATGATAAAATAGAAAATTTAATTAATATTTAATATTTTAATTTACACTTGTCAATTTTCTGATTGGACGAAATTTAATCGCCAACAGCGACAAATTCACATATTTTGTCGCTAATTATATCAATCATGTAATAATAATTTTTGTAATAATATAACGTATTGATTGCAAGAAATAGTATTTTTAGCTCTCACAATTTGTTGTAAGATTTTGACTATCATCACTATATATAGATTATTTCTATTATTCGACTTGTTAAAGTTCTATTTTCGACGATATTTGTTAAATTCGATGTATTATCATTTAATATATTATCATTATTTATATTTTTCCTCCCTCATTTGTTATGAGGTGGCATCGATCACTATAAATATTACATTAATAGATAAAAAATTTTATTTCTTTGAGTATTATTTGAAATTGCGTAGTAAATGGGACCAAGGAAATATATAACAATCTAATCATTTCTGCAGAATTATTTGAGTAAAAATATAAAAATAACGTAGTATATTTATTTAAAAATGACAATATTAGTCATCATTCTTTTGACTTTAAGGATATTAAAGAGGTGTTTGACCGCTTTTATCATTTTCACAGTGCTTGGCTGCGTAGACCGCGCTTCACGGAAGCTTCGTCTTCACCTTGGGCACAAAGCAAAGGGATAATTAGCTATACCTCCTCGGGGCTTAGAATAATTAGAAAAAGGTCCCTACTTATTTGAGTAATTATAATAAGCGCCCCAAATACTTAAATCCTAAATGACTTGTTTGTCCTTCGTAGTCTTTGAAAAGAACATCCCCAACCACAAAATGGAAAAAAGGAACAAGAACAAATCGCCAAGGTAAGATACAGTTTTTGCTAATGAGGTTGCATAACGTTGAATGTGGATTTTTCTACATAAAATATAAGAAAATCATTTAGATCCACAAGATCAAAAATAAGATAAATAAATAATATGATAGAGAAAAGGAAAAGGACAAACCCACTATGCTTGGTTTGTTTTAGATTAATTTTGGATGTTTTCTGGGAAATGCTTTATTGAAATATATTTTGATATTGAGTCTAAGAAATAAGTAGAAAATAAATGTATGTTTTATTTTATTTTAGTTTTTGATAAGGAAATATTTTTTTTATATTATAAGTGTCTTTTCGTATAAACTTTTATTTGATTATCATTATTTTCTAATTGAGTTAGCTCATAAACTCATGGATCAATTCATAGAAGGAAGGGTTGAGTCTAGTTGATTTTCAAGTAACCAATTTGAAACATGATTGTTTAATATAAACGGCATCTATTATATACTTTGATAAGTTTAAAATGTATACACTTTTATGGGTAAACTTTGTGTGTTTTTCATTGATATTTATTAAGATTTTAAAGTTCTAAGAATGAAATGTGTGTTTTATGTAATAAAACCTTAATTTGATCAATTTAAAGTGTTTTT